>RXID01014515.1:318497-332545 GCA_005019695.1 Trichopus zeylanicus subsp. travancoricus
TAAAATTTTAAATTATGTTCTAATATGTAATGCAGTTTATTTGACAAAAAAGTATAAAACTAAAATCAAAATCAGTCCTACATTTCTATAAAAATTGAGAATCAGAAATGTAAAATTTTTTTGAAGAATTAATTTTTTAATACAATTTTCAATCGGTACGATACGATATACTGATTTTTTGATTTTTTTTTATTATTTACCTCTATTGACTACATTTGTAGGGCTAAATTTAATCCAAAATTTAACCCTTCTAGCCAAACGCACCTTTTGTGACCAACTAAGCCAAATCCAATCACATTTATCTAGCATATTCTTCACAATAACTCAAGCAAAGATTTACTGAATATTTTCATTAAATTTCTTCCTTAATATAAAAAAAAATGAATCATTAGAGTGAATCCGAAACGTATCGGTTTCGGCCGATCCTAAAACCGATACCGAAAACCTTGATATATACCACAACTTCCTTGTCAGCTTGGACGATCAAGAATCCAATGGATTGCCCCTCATCAATTTCTCCACATCGCCGAACCCATTGCTGTCCCAAATCTCTGTATCTAGCCACATTCTAGCTTACCAGTGGCCTGGTTCCGCTTTCTAGATCGATGCTCTGCAATGAAAAGATTATGAATTCTTATTGACATGTTCTCAATTGCATCAGAGGGTTTCAAGGCATCGTTTAATTTGAAATCAGGATTAAAACCAAAATTAAAATTAATAAATTATTTTTATAAACTAATATTTTTTTTATTAAAATTAATATTTTAATAATTTAAAATTTAAAAAAAAATTTAATTTTTTTAATAATTTAATTAATAACAGTATAAAATAAGAAATATTAAATTATTTTAAAAAAATAATTTTAAAATGGACTAATTGTAATTCTGATATCAAACTAAACGGAATCAAGAATTTCCAAACCCTCGAAATTTAATTTATTTAGAACATGGGGGTCAAGATAGAGATCCTCGTGGTATCTACTCTGGCTTTTTGACCCAATACAAGGGGTTTCCTGCCCTCAAGAGCTTGGTCCCGGAGGAGGCGACGATCAGGACGGAGACTCTTGCTGCATTGCTCGACGGATGCCCGCAACTCGAGAGCTTCCGACTGGAGGTGGCCTACGTGGTGGAGAGCATCGATGTTGCCCTGGAAAAGCTACAGCTTGCTAGCTTCGCATTGTCGATCTTTTTGAGAAGCCATTGCAGGTGTGTCTCGATGCGCCCCAGCTTACATCGCTCTGGTTTGAAGGGGATTTGAGTATGTTATCGTGGAGTGGATCGCCATGTTTGATGGAAGCTCTTATCAGGGATGCGAAGAGAAGTAGATTTCCGAATGAGAGCAGCTGGATGGGTATAGTTTTGGCGCTCTCCAATGCTAAAATCCTTACCCTGCATACATGGTTATACAAGGTACTTTTTGCATGCATTTCCTGGTCCTGTTTTGATTATCTGGTAGCTAACCTTGTTGCTTGTCGTCTGTCTGATGTTCCTGCAGTTTCTGATCACCAACAATTCCTTGGATGGATCTCATCTGTTCAATAATCCAAAGAAGATGACCTGCAAAATTGATTGGGTTACTTGCGTGTCCTTCATGGTCTTCTCTCTAATCTCACACAATGCGCATTGCTGGAGAGCCTATGCATTAAAGTACGGTTTTTTTGATGTCTTAGTTTTTCCCTTTTTGTCTGCAAAATCTGATTTTTTTTTTCTCAAGACATAGAGAATACATCATAAAATATGAAAGAGATAACTAACTGCGACTTCTTGTGCAACTTTATGGACCTCTTGGAAATGCCAAGAACAAGTCTTCTATGTCAGTTCAGAAAGCAAACGTAGAACTCAAGTAGCAAGGTCAATTAAACTGATGTCTAGGTGAATTCTGCCTAGTGTGATACTTATCCCCAATAATATGCTTCCAGCAAGGCTATTGAGTGGCTTCTAGCCTGAATACAAAATATATCCTAGGTAACCATATTTAATTATGCGTTCCTTCCTCTGACTAGTGTTTCCCAAAGATTTAAGGAGACATAGTTATTCATAATGTCCAATCAACATCCTAATCATATACAAGAGTAAGCAGCATGGATCTTGCAAAAAGAGAAGACTCCTATGATAGTAAAAAAACAGCAGAGAATATATAACAACAGAATGTCCAAAAATAATAATGCTTACACTCATGAAATTCCATTGAGCACAAAACATGCAACATTTGTAATTCCAAGTTGCAATTCAATAACAATATATTATGATATCCTTACTACCATCTTGTTCTTCTTCCCAGCTGCTAGTAATTGCAGTTCGCCCTCAACTACGTCGGCAGCCTCATGTTGGGATTCGCAGCAGAAGTTTCACGGATCACCTTGTTCTCAAACAACACAAGAAACGAGAAGTAATACAAGATAAAAGAAAATAACAAGATAAGACAACGGGAGATCCACTATCAATAGATAAAGGCTTTTACAAGAGTTTACAAGAAGGACTTCACTCTTTCTTACTCAACTAAACTCTTTCTCCAAGCCTCGGCAACGCCTCCACCTTCAGAGAGAATCTCCAAGAGAGTACCACGAGGAACCACTATGAGAGAACTCTGAGAAGCACTAGAAAGACCCACACATGAGAGCCAACACTCTCTCTCTTTCTCTTCTCTCTATTCTCTCTATTCCTCTCTCTCTATTTCTCTCTAGTTCAATCTCAATACTACGCCACACATAAGCCTTATATATTATAGTATATTTATAGACTCTTATTGGGCCTGAGTTTTACACAATTACAACTCCTAATAATATAAATCTAAATCCAACTTTGGATTCCTACTTTAACTCAAACTCTAATTAGAGTTCAAGACATCTAAAACTCAACAATCTCCACCTTGACTTGAACTCGGGCGTGCCATCATCACGAATCGTCAGCCGTCATCTCTCATCCAGCCCCTGCCCTTGGGCTACTAGCTTATTCAGCTAATTTCAAGATGTGAACTCGAGTCAACCTCGAATTTGTTCTTCATGTCTACAGTTTTGTACTTTTGGAAGCTTTTCGGATGACCTGTGTCTGCTATTGTAGTAAAAGTAATTTGAGGAGACATCAAATTACTCCGAATATCGTGCTTCCTCTTCACTACTGTAGCCATCGGAACTCCACCTGCAATGGTGTTCCCTATCAATCGATAAACATTGTCACATTTCTCACCTTTCATCAGGATTCTAATACCACGTGTCACCTTCATGACTCCATCTCTTGCTGAATAATTACAGCCTTTTGAGTCCAGTACACCAAGTGAAATTAGATTCCTTCGCATCTTGGGGACATGCCTCACCCCAGTAAGAGTTCAAATCGCTCCATCAAACATCTGGATTTTAACTGTTCCCACACCGGCGATCTCACAAGCTGAATTATTGCCCAACCAAACAGTACTTTTCTTCTTATTCTCCTCATAAGAAGTAAACCAATCCTTTCTATAGCAAATATGATAAGAACTACCAGAATCTAAAATCCACTTACCAGAAGTGTCGATTTCTGCGGATATTGCAAGAACATCTCCATCTGCACTATTATCAGAAGTATCATCCGCTATTGCCGTCGTCGTATTGGAGGACTCTATCTTCCCACGTTCAGGGCAATACCGTCTAATATGGCCATACTTCTTACATGAATAGCATTGTACTTTCGCCTTCAATTTTGATTTGGACCGTTGCTTGCCTTCTCCACGCTCTCTTAATCTTCCTCTTTCGTGAGCCACCAATCCTTCACCAAACTCCATATCAATGTTGGAGTTTCTTCTTCTCTCATTAGAAAGAAGACTAGTTGTCACATCTTCCATCTTAAGAGTTTCTTTACCATAAAGAATTGTGGTCACAACATGATTGTACGAAGCAGGAAGAGACATCAAAAGAATCAGCGCCTTATCATCCTCTTCAAACTTCACATCAACTTTTAACAAATCATTGATAATCTTATTGAAAACATTTAGGTGATGTAACATAGTTATACCTTCGCTCATACGCAGTCCGTACAACTGTTATTTCAGATAGAACTTGTTCATGAGGCTTTTTGACATATACAACTTCTCGAGTTTTGTCCAGATGTCCATCATCATCTCTTCGTTAATGACATTGTACAAAACCTCATCAGTCAGGCTTAGAATAATTAAATTCAATGCCTTTTGATCTATCTCCTCCCAATCTTTATTACTTATCTTGACCAGCTTCTTTTCTTTTTCCTCTAATGTCTTTTGTAGACCTTGAAAAGTAAGAACCGCCTTTATCTTCTTTTGCCATAAGGCAAAATTTATCTTATCGTCAAACTTCTCCATCTCGAGTAAGGACTTTGACATCTTGGTTGTTTGCTTCTAGGCTCTGATGCCAATTGTTAGGATTCGCAGCGGAAGTTTCATAGATTGCCTTTGCGTCAAACAACACAAGAAACGAGAAGTAATACAAGATAAAAGAAAATAACAAGATAAGACAACGGGAGATCCACTATCAATAGATAAAGGCTTTTACAAGAGTTTACAAGAAGGACTTCACTCTTTCTTACTCAACTAAACTCTTTCTTCAAGCCTCGGCAACGCCTCCACCTTCAGAGAGAATCTCCAAGAGAGTACCACGAGGAACCACCACGAGAGACCACCGAGAAGCACTAGAAAAACCCACACACGAGAGCCAACATACTCTCTCTTTCTCTTCTCTCTATTCTCTCTATTCCTCTCTCTCTATTTCTCTCTAGTTCAATCTCAATACTACGCCACACATAAGCCCTATATATTATAGTATATTTATAGACTCTTATTGGGCCTGAATTTTACTCAATTACAATTCCTAATAATATAAATCTAAATCCAACTTTGGATTCCTACTTTAACTCAAACTCTAATTAGAATTCAAGACATCTAAAACTCAATAGCCTCAATCATCTTATCCTTGTTGTCAACTCTTCTATTATTCAAATAAAGACCACTTTGTCTCGCGCTGCAGACTTGCTGCCCAACAAGCCAGTCAAGACTAAAAGATCAATAAAAGAGGAATTCAGCACTTGATCATATGCCAAATAACAAGATGGTACATCCTCCCCAATCCCTTCAATGGTTGTCGCTTCCAATTTGGTCTGTGCACCGGGTCTCAAAGCTTCAGTTGCCTTCAATGCCTCGGCAAGCCCCTCCTCCCCAAGAACGAAACGCGTGACTTCCCTCCGCAAGTCTTCTCTGAACTGAATTCGGAACATAGCCAGGCTTCTTCATCCCCTCCAACTCTCTGATATCCTCCATACTCAAAAACGTCAGAATCTTCAAAAACGTGACAACATCAACATCAGGGACAGCAAAGAAGTACTGATAGAATTTGTATGGCGATAACATTGTTGGAGTTAATCAAATTGCACCACCTTCTGATTTCCCCAATTTCGTTCCATCACTCTTCAGCAAAAGAGGAAATGTCAATCCATAAGCTCCTTCCACCTGCAATACCTTTCGAATCAACTCGGTGCCTGCAGTTATATTTCCCCACTGATCACTCCCACCAATCTGAACATTCACACCCTGTTCTTGAACAAGTACAGGAAATCATAAACCTGCAACGACTGCTAAGTGAACTCAGTATAACTCATCCCCTCTTCAGACATCAACCTCTTCTTCACACTCTCCTTCGCGATCATTGTCCCAACCATCGCAAACCTCCCGACCCCCCGCAGAAATTCCAACAATGTGATACCATTCCACCAATTATAATTGTCCAAAATGGCAAAAAAATTCTCCGTTTTCGTGTCCCAGATTGCACTTTTATTGTGTCCACCGAGGATTATGGAAACCAAATCGCCTATTTGAGAGCTATTCTTCTCGATTGTTTGGACATCCAGTTACGGCCGTTCCAGGCTCTTACCGGAGGTGTCGCCGACGCGGCCGGTGGGGCCGCCAATCAAGGCAATGGCGCGGTGGCCGCGGAGCTGGAACCAAGAGAGCACGATGCTGCCCAGCAGGTTCCCGAGGTGCAGGCTCTCCGCCGTCGGATCGAAGCCGCAGTAGACCTTGAGATTCGGGGAGGAGGCCGCGAAACTGATGGCGTCGCTGGTGAGGGACTCGACGAGGCCGCGCTCCAGGAGGACATCGACGACGTTGGGAAAAGAGGTGGTGAGGGAAACGGGTTGGGAGTCGAGGGTGGAGGCGCGGCGGCGGAAGAGGAGGGATGGAGAGGGCGAGAAGGTTCTGGACGGTTCCAGGATCTGAGGGGGGTCGAGGAGGAAGGTTCTGGTCGCTGCTGAGCTGGCTATCGCCGCCGCCGCCGCCGCCGCCGCCGCCGCCATCAGCGTCTCGACGGGTTCTCCAAGCGCGAGAACTGAATTCTGAAAGCGAAGAGCAGGATGGGACCGTTTCCGCAAGAGCGGCTCGCAGCTCCCGAGTTCGGAACCGAACGAGCCGCTCCAGACCGAGCACGGAATTGAACTCGAACACCTCCCACGCCTCCAAAATAAAGGTATACATTCAGTCTACTCAGAACCGAAAGAATTGAACTGATAAATTCAATTTTTAAAATATCAAAACGAAACCGAACTGAATTAATTCAAAACTGAATCAAAATAGTTTAGTTCAGTTTGATTTAAACCAAAAACTGAATTATCAACAAAAGACTTGCAATAAAATTGAATTTATAAAAACACATCAAACTAGTTCAGTTTGACCACAATACTCACTCTTCGATTATTGAGATTGCACCTCCTCGGTCCATCGAGAATGTTGAGGATAGAAGTTGAAAGAAAAATCTAAAAAACTTGAGGGCGATCACAATTGATATTTACGTAATTCAGTATACCACCTATTTTATATGCGAAGACAATTCAGAAAATATTATATTGATGAAAAAGAAAAGGATATTACAATGATAGAAATAAAATTTCAATATCATCAACTCTCATAAAAAACTAACTAGTCTAGTCGTTATAAGATGTCTTGACAATTTTGATTTATGTCTCTCTATTTTAGTATTATAAAATCCTTAGATGAATAATGTATTTACAGAAGTAATCTAACCAAGTTTGAATCAAAGTAGGAGACTGACTCAAATAAGAATCACACTAATCCAAGTCTTCTAGTAGGAGACAAATTCGGAGAAGGATTACAGCAACTAAATCACTTCTTAATATGAATCCTAATTTAATTAATACTCTTCAAAAAATCCAAATTTGAAATACAATTAAGTCAACAATCTCCACCTTGGCTTAAATCATCTTCTTGTTTGAATTTGAATCTTCAACAGATGTCTTCACCATTACCCCATAGGGTAGAATCAACGACTTTGAATATTGATCAAATCCAAACATGGCTTGAACTTATTAATCGGAATCACCTTTGTCAGTATATCTTCAGAGTTTCTTGAAGTATGAATTTTTTGTAAAGAGATCTTACCATCTTCAATAATGTCCTAAATAAAGTGAAATCATACATTTATATGCTTTGTTTTAGTATGATACATTTGGTTCTTCGCAAGATGTATGATGCTTTAACTGTCATAAAAATAGAAAGAATATATCAAGAAAAATCAACTTCATTTGCCAAATTTTTTAACTATAGAACTTCCTTGACTGCTTCTATAGCTGCCATTTACTTGAACTTTATTGTAGATAATGTCACAATTGACTGTAAAATACATCTCTAGCTAATAGAACTATCACAAAGACTGAAAAAATAACCAATGAGATATTGTCATCAATCAATATCTCCAACATAGTCTAAATTGACGTAATCAATAATTTTGGTCTCTTGAACTGTATTTTTGTCGAAACATAAATCAATATTAAGAGTACCTTTGATATATCTTAATAACTACTTTATAGCTTGCCAATATTTTTTTCCTGAATTTGTCATGTAATGACTAACAATGTTGACTATTTGTGTAATATCAAGTCTTGTACATATCATAATATATATTAGGCTTCAATAACACTTGAGAATGAGATGTTCTCAATGTATATATACTCCTCATTTATAAAAGGATATAGTTGAGCTAAAAGTTTAAAGTGAGATGCTAAAGGAGTACTAACGGGTTTTGAATTTTGCATGCCAAAATAAGAAATAATCTTCTCAAGATACTTACTCTATTTGAACCATAACTTCTTATCATGCTTTCGGTCCTAATCAATCTCCATGTTGAGAATCTTTCTCACAGCACCTAAATCTTTCATCTTAAATTTTTTTTTTCCATTCTAAACTTTAGATCATTAAGTAGAGATATATCTTGAGCAACAATAAGCATATCATCAACATAAATAAGCAATATAATGAATGAATTATTGATATACATTTTAAAATAGACACAATAATCATGTTTGCAATAAATAAAATTTTATCACAATATAAAACTGTCAAACATTTTATACCATTACCTTAGAAACTATTTCAAATTATAAAATAATTTGTTCAATTTACAAGCATAATTTTTCTTGCCTTCTTAGAAGAACCTTTCAGGTTGTTACATGAAAATATGTTCTTCTAATTCTCCATACAGAAAGACAATTTTGACATCAAGTTGTTTTAACTTAAGATTATAAAAAATAACTAAAGCAAGTAGAAAATAAATTTCATAGTAGAGAAGATTTCATTGAAGTCAATACCCTCCTTTTATGAATACTCTTTTATAACTAAATGAGTCTTAAATTTAACATCATCTATCTCAAAAGAATGTTCTTTCTTTCGAAATGCTCACTTGCAATCAATTGCTCTTTTACTTTTTGATAATTTCACCAAATCCCAAGTATGGTTCTTCTGAAGGAAGTCCATTTCTTCATTCATAGCAACTTGCCACTGAAAAGAATTTTTATTCTGCACTGCTTCTTTAGAGGAATAATGATCACCATTGTCAGTAAATAAAGCAAAAGCTATTGTATCCTGAAAATCAATTTTAGGTGGCTTGATTTTCTTTGAGATCTTCAAAATGAAGTTTTCTCAAAAATTTTAACTTGACTCTTGGAATTATCTTGAAAATTTGGCACACCCTGAATATCTTTTTGTGAAGAAACTTCAAACTCCACCTCTATTTGAATTATATTACTTAGACCTTTTTTGAGAGATTTTAACATAATACTTTCATTAAATACTATATCTCTCTTAATAATTACAATAGAAATAATAGGATCTCACAAGTGATAGCCCTTTACACTTTTAATATAATAAAAAAAATATTTTTTAAAATGTGCATCTAACTTATCCTTGACGATATGTATATAAGCAGGACAATAAAAAAATTTTAAAGAAGAATAATTTACAGGTTTACCGGTCCATACCTCTTCAGAAATTTTGTAACCAATGGTGGTCTAAGGAAAGCGATTCACAATAAAACACACTATGTTGACTATTTCTACCCAAAAATTCTTATGAAAATTGGCTACATTGAGCATACTACGTGCTTTCTCCATCAAAGTTCTATTAATCTTTTTAGTCATACCATACTGTTGAGGTTTTCTTGGTATGGTAACGTGGGGTTCAATGCCTACATCTTCAGAAAATTTTAGAAATTCTATTGATTTATACTCTCTGTCATTATCACTTCTGAAGTGTTTAATTTTTCTGCTAGTCCTTCTTTAATTGAAATTTTCTACCGTTTAAAAATGGAAAATACTTCAGCATTGTGATGTAAAAAAATAAATCCACACTTTTTTAAAAAAATCATCAATAAAACTAGCAAAATAACAAGCATCAGATTTTAATAGAATAGAAGAGTATCACACATCAGAATAAATATAATCAATTAAGCCTTTAATGTAATGAGTACTAATATTAAATTTTATCTTAGACTATTTATCATATAAATAATGCTCGCAAAAATTCTAATTTGCATGAGTTGAGATCTTTCAAAAAATTTTTTTTGTTGAGCTTAGTCAAACCTTATCTCATTTATGTGACCGAGATGCATATGTCATAGGTCGGTTATATCAGAGGAAACTCGAGAAATTGCTACTCCACTTTCAACAATTTTTCCTTCTAATTCATACAAATTTTTATATTTTAAGTCCTTCATCACTATCAATAAGTTTTTAACAACCTTAAGAATTCCACTTTCAACAAAATACTTATAACTAATAGAATCCAAAGTACCCCAAAAAATCAAATTTTTTTTCAAATCAAGAACATGTTTAACATCAATAAGAGTTCTAATAATATTATTAAACATCTTAATTTTGATTGTTCCAATTTTGACACTTTTGCATGAATTGTTATGACCTATTAAAACTAAACCAGTATTATGAGACTTGTAGTCTTCAAACTAATTCTTATTGAGACACGTGGTAAAACAACCAGAATCAATAATTCAAGTATCATGATAACGATCAAAATTAGAACTAATAGAAAGAATATTATTATAATCATTATCAAAACTCTTTTTATCAACTGACACTTGTTCTTTGACTTGCTCTTTAGACTTCTCTTTCTTTGCTTTGAGCTTTCAACACCCTTCAATTACATGTCCTATCTTTTTACAATATCTGCAATTCTTTTCTTTGGATTTGGTTATAGAACGCTTGATTTTGATCTTTTTTTTAGTACAACCTCTAACAATTAGTGCTTTTGAGTGTGACTCATCCCCTTCAATTTTTTTCAAATATTCATTAAATAAAAGGGTAGCAGAAATATCATCAAATTTTAAATTCTTACCATACATGAGAGAAGTGTTCAGATTCTCAAGAGAAGAAGGTAGAAATGATAATAAAATAATTACCTTATCTTCATTTTAAATTTTAACATCAATGGTTAATAATTGAGAAATTAATTTATTGAAAGCATTAAGATGATTAACTATATTCGTGCCTTCTTTTATTCGAAAATTGAAAATTTTCTGCTTTAAGTAAACTCAGTTTGAGATAGACTTACTCATATATTATTTCTCCAACTTTTTCGTATATCTGAAGGTGGTGTTTCATCAAAAAATAAATAGAGTTCCTCATCAATAAGACTAAGGATAATAGTATTATATGCAGTAGCTTTTTGGTTCTTCCAAATACTTTTGGTGACATCCTCAAGCTTGACATCCTCTAATGTACTTCTTAACCCTTGTTGAGTAAGGATCATACGAACTCTTACTTGCTAAATAGGAAATCCTTATTTTCTATTAAATTTCTCTACATCGAAGTTTGTAGTGGATATTTTAAACTAAGCTCTGATAGTAATTTGTTGTGTGAAATACCAATATCTACTAAATTCTCGATGTAGAAGAAAAAAAAGAAAGATAGCACACAAGATATTTATGTGGTCTGGTCTACAACCTACTCCAAGAGTGAAAGCGATCCAAATGATATTATATTGATGAGAAAAAAAAGAGATTATAATGACGGAGGCAAAACTTCAATATCACCAACTCTCATAAGAAACTAACTAGTCTAACTATTAAAAGATATTTTGACAGTTTTTATTTATATCTCTCTATCTTAATGTTATGAAATCCTTAGATGAATAGGGTATTTATACAAGTGACTTAAGTAAGTTTGAATCAAAGTAGGAGATTGACTTAAATAAGGATCACACTAATCCAAATCTTCTAATAGGAGACAAATTCATAGAAGAATTAGAGTCATTAAATTACTTTCTAATATAAATTCTAATTTAATTAGAACTTTTTGAAAAATCCAAATTCGAAATACGACTAATGCAACAAGAATGAGAGGTTGAGTGCCTAGAGGCTCAAGCGAAGGTGGACGATAGAGAATGGTAGACGAAGGTGGACATAGAGAGATAAAGCCGAAGGGCAGGCTATCTGAGGGTTGGCACTCAACACCTTGGAGGTCGCTCCTTACTCTAAGAGAAGAGAAAAAACTTTGGTGCAATGAGAGGTGAGAGCGACATATAAACCCTAACTCATGAATCAAAACTGAAACTGAAATTGAATATTGAAATTTTTTTATTTCAAAATCGAATTAAATTGAACAGTCCAAATTGAATCAACTATTTGATTTCGGTTTAAATTAAATAGTGCACACCCTTACTCAAAAATAATAATTTTTTCAATTAATATTATATTATTCTAATTGTATTTATAAATAAAAAAAATATGTTAGCGGAAATAATCTTATCCAAAAAATAAATTAAATTCAATTTCACATCATTCTCAAATACTAAAACTGTAAAAATGGACGGAATTGAATAATCTCAAATGAAATCCATACATCAGAAATTATCGGAAAAATCCAAATTCTAAAATTTCATCAATTCTCACTAAAAATGCATCGAAATTGGTGGAGTTAATCAACTCTATTGATTCGACCGATTCTGCTACTCAAATAGGTAGTGTATGTGAATTTGAGAATTTTACCCCATCTGTAGCTTGGTTCGACCAAAAAAAAATCATAATCTCAAGTTCAATTGGAGCTCGGTCAGTAGAGCTCCAACTCTACTCAATTTAGCTCGTGAGTTTAAAAGAACCGTGCTTAAACTCAAAATTAATTAATAATTATTTTTAGCTTATTAACATCCAAAAGTTTTTTTAAAATTTTAAATATATATAATATATATTGTATATTATATGCATAAATAAAATAATATAAAATTAAAATAAACTCTTGAGTCAGAACCTAAGCTCAAGTTGTTCGAAATTGAGTTTGAACAAAGCCAATTTCGAACTAAATTGATACTCCAGTTGCAGTACGAATTTGGTATGGCTTTACCCGTCAGTTTTGGCTTTCCGCTGTAGGTTCAATTTCATCTACGGAATTGCCAAATTTTTAAAAACTCATAAATTCCAATATTTAGTTGGTACGTAAAAACTTAATTTTTAAGTTTTCCACATTTGAACATTTGGACATTGTTTCTCAAATTGAAGTCATGTTCAGCGTATCACACTCATTTTTTATTGGTAGTTCAAATTAAGATTCTAAGTTTTAATTTTTTATTTTTTATAATTTAGTGGTATAAAATGGGTCAAATTGATCAGTATAATCCATTTGGACGAATCGCCAAAATTATAGTGAGCCCTGTTAAGCATGATATATCATAGTGATAAGTCATGTTTGATACGATTTGTCAAAAAAAAAATAGTATTAGACTTCTTAAAAAATTAATATTTATAATTAAATTAATTTATAAGTATTATGTTTTAAAACATAAAATATATGCATTTTGTTTAAAATACATATCTATACTTTATTTTTAAAAAATACATACTTATATTTATTTAGACATATTTTTTTATTAATAACTTATAATTTTATAAGTTATATTTCAATAAAAAATAAGGGCTATAAAATTTAAATTGAAATAATATTTTAGTTTAAATTTAAATTATAAAAATCACCAATGGGAGACCGATATGATTTATATAGATTATTACAATACAACCCAAAATGGATTGTGCCTAATTAGGCCATGAATCAACAGTCTCGATTTATATCTCTAGTATAATATGCAATAATTTGATTAAAATTTAATTTTATTTAATAGTATATTATATTAAATTTTATATAACATTTTTATTCAAAAAAATTTGAAGTTAAAATAGTGATTAAGGTCATAGTCCGGATTAAAATGATCTGAATTTGAACCTATAGTTTTATATTTATTTATTTACTTATTTATTTGTTTGTTTATTTTTGGGATAATTACGGATGACCCTCGTAATTAGCCTTAATTACGGTTAACCCCCCATAATTTCCGTAATTACCCCCACCCCCTCAAATTCGCCCATATTTACCCACAGCCCCCTGATTGTTATTTAATCAAATTTTTACCAAAAAATTCCGATTTTACCCCCGGTTATTTTACATATACCCCCCTAAAAACTTACTTTTTTATATTTAACCCCCCGGATTTGAAATTTTACAAATAACACCCTGAAAGAACTCAGATTTACAAAAACGTCCTCCAAATTCGAATTTTTGCAAATAAACCCCCGGAAATTATTCCGATATACAGAAAAGTCCCCGAAATTCTGACTTTTGCAAATAACACCCCGTCGCGCGGGCGGGAGCGGAGGAGGAGGAGGCCGGCAGGCCGGCAGCGGGATCGGAGGCGGCGGCCGGCGGCGGGAGCGGAGGCGGAGGCCGGCGTGCGGGAGCGGAGGCGGAGGCCGGGGCGCCGGCGCG
>RXID01014516.1:0-152357 GCA_005019695.1 Trichopus zeylanicus subsp. travancoricus
CCTCCTCCTTCTACCACTACTGCAATTATTACTGCTACTACTACTACTACTACTACTACTACTACTACTACTACTACTATAACAACAACTACTACTACTTCTACTTCTACTTCTACTAGTTCTGCAGCTACCACTACTACTACTATTACTGCAACTACTACTACTACAATTGATGCTACTACTAGTACTACTAATATTATGACTAATGCTGCTGCTACCACTACTACTACTGTTACTACTACTGCAACTACTACTACCACTACTTTTGCTACTACTTTTGCTACTACTATTACTTCTACTACTCATGTTACTACTACTACTACAACTACTACTACTCCTACTGCTACTATTACTACTACTACCACTATTACTACTATTACTGCTACTGCAACTACTAATATTGCTTTACTACTACTACTACTGCTACATTATTTCTTTTACCACTGCTAATACTACTGGTACTACTAATACTTCTCCCGCTACTATTACTACTACTACCTCAGTTACTACAGCTGCCACTACCACTATCACTGCTACTGCTAGTAGTAGTACTACTACTATTAGCACTACCACAACTACTACTTCTATAGCTATTACTACTACACTGCTAGAACTACTTCTGCTACTGCTACTTTCATCGCTACAACTACTACTATTGCTACTATGGCTACCACTCCTACAATTGTTGCCACTGCTACGACAGCTTCCGCTGCTACTATAGGTACTACTACTACAACTACCACTACTACAACTACTACCACTTCTACTGCTTCTACTACTACTTCTACTGCTCTACTGCTACAACTACTACTTCTACATATGCTACTACTACTGCTGCTACTACGATTACTACTACTACTACAACTACTTTTACTGCTACAACTACAACAACAACAACAACTACTACTACTACTACTACTTCTACTACTACTACTACGGCCTCTACTTGCACTATTGCTACCGCAGCTACTACTACTACCACTAGTATAACTCCTACTACGGCTACTATTGCTACTACTATTGCTGCTACTACTACTTCTACTATTGTAACTACAACAACTAGTACTACTGCTTCTGCTGTTGTTACTACTACTACTACTGGTACGACTACTACCACTATAATTGCTGTTGTAGTTGCTACTACTACTACCACTACTACCAAGGCTACTTCTTCTACTGCAACTATTGTTGGAGGTGCTGCTAATACTACTACCAATATTACTTCTTTTCCAACTACTACTATTACTACTACTATTACTAATAGTACTGCTGATACCATTACTAGCACTACAGCTGCTACTACTACTGTTGTTGTAGCTGCTACTACCACTACTACTGCTACTACTACCACTAGTAGTACTGCTAATACTGTTGCCACTACTGCGGCCACCGCTACGACGACTACTACACCTACTACTTCTCCAACTACTACTACTACGACTACTACTACTGCTACAACAATTGCTTTTGCTTTTACTACAACTACTACTACAACTACAACTTCTACAACAACTACTACTCCTATTACTACTTCTACAGCCATTACCACCACTCCTAATACTGTTGCTGCTACTGCAGCTACGACTGCTACAACTACCGATCCTGATACGGCTGCTATTATTGCTATAACTACTAATACTACTACTTCTGCTACTGTTGTGACTGTGGCAAATGCTAATACTACAACCACTACCACAACTACTATTCCCACTACTACAACAATAGCTACTGATGTGACTACGGCAAAAGCTAATACTACTACTACCACAACTACTATTCCCACTACTACTACTACTGCCACTTCTACTACTACTACAACTACAACTACAACTACTGCTACTACTATTGCAACAGCTACTACTTCTACATTACTACTACTAATAATACTACAATTACAACAACTACTACTACTACTACTACTACAACTACTACTCCAACTCCAAATCCAACTCCTACTACTATCCCTACTACTTCTTCTGCTACTATTCCAACTCCTACTACTACCCCTACTACATCTAATACTACATCTACTACTACTACTATTACTGCTACTAATACTACTACTAGCACTACTACGACTACTACAACTACTAGTTCTGCTACAACTACTACTCCAGCTACCACTACTACTTCGACTACTACTAGAACTTCTACTACTACTACTACTAATTACTACTACCACTACTCTTACAGTATATACTACTACTACTACTATTACGATTACTACTACTACACCTTCTACAACTACTACTGCTACTACTATGACCGTTGCCACTACAATTGCAAGTACTACTACTATCGCTACTACTACTACTATTACTGCTACTACTACTATGACTACTACAACTACTACTTATACTACTACAATGACAACTGCAAATACCACAACAACAAAAATAATAACTACTACTACCACTAGTACTACTACTATTACTACTCGTACTATTACTACTACTACAACTACAACAACTACTACTACTATTACTACACCTACTACTACTACTTCTACTACTACCACTGCTACTTCTACTACTACTACCGTTACTACTTGTACGACTACTAATATTACTACTACTACTAGCACTTGTACTCCTGCTATAACTAATTCTATTACTACTACTACTACAACAACAACAACAACTACTACTACTATTACTATGACTACTACTGCTATTACTACTACTATTAGTACTACTACTACTATTACTTCTACTACGACTACAACTGCTACTACTATTACTAGTAATACAACTACTACTCCTACTACTACTACCACCACTACTACTACTACAACCACTACTACTACTACAACAACTACTACTACAATTACTACTACTATGACAACTGCAAATACAACAACAACTACTACTACTACAACAACAACTACTACTAGTACTATGCTACGGCTATTGCTACTACTGCAACTGCTACCACTATTACTAGTGCTACTACTACTACTCCTGCTATTACTGCTATTACTACTACTACTACTACTTCCACTACTATTACTACTTCCATTACTACTACTACTATTACTAATAATGCAATAACTAATACTACTACTACTACTACTACTACTCCTACTACTATTACTACTACTGTGGCTATAACAACTCCATCAATTACTACTATTACTACTACTACTACTATTGCTACTAGCACTACCACTACTACTACTAGTACTACAACGCCTACTACTACTACTATTACACCTACTACTTCAACTTCTCCTTTTACTACTACAACAACAACTATTACACCTGCTATTACTATTGCTACTACTGCTACTACTACCGCTCATTCTAGAAGTCCCGCTACAACTACTACTATTAGTACTACTATTGCTACTGCCTCTACTACTACTTTTTTCACTACTCCTACTTCTACTCCTACAACTATTACAACTCCCATAACTACTACTACGACTTCTACCACTACTATTATTGCTGCTACTACTACTTAAACTACTACCACTGCTACTACTACTAATTCTACTACTAAGACTACTAGTACTTCTACTTCTACTACTACTACTGTTATTGCGCGTCATGCTACTACTATAACTACTATAACTACTACTACTACTGCTACTACTTCTACTATTACTTCTGCTACTACTACTACTTCTTCTCCTAATACTACTATTTCTACAACTACTGGTGCTACTACTGCTACAACCACTACTACGACTCCTCCAACTACAACTAGTGCTACGACAGCTGCTCCTAGTACAACTTATACTACTACTTCTAATACTACAACTATAGCTCCTATTACTACTACTATTGCAACTATTACCACAACTACGATTACTACTACCACTACTTCTATTGCTACTGAAGGTGTTGTTGTTGCTGCTACTACTCCTACTCCTACTACCACTACCCCTACGACTACTATGACCTCTACTACCACTACTACTAGCACTACTGCTACTACCTATACTACTACTACAACTACTGCTGCTGCGACTGCTGCTACAGCTTCTTCTATTATTACAACTACGGCTACTACTACTACAACTACTTCTGCTACTACTGCTACTACAACTATAGCTAATACTTGTATGGCTACTACCACTGCTACTTCTACTGGTACAGCTACTACTGCTATTACTACTTCTACTATTACAATTACTGCTACTCCTACCACTACAGCTACTGCTACAACTACCATTACTACTATTACTACTACTAGTAGTACTATTTTTGCTACTTTTACTACTACTTCTGCTGTTGCTACTCCTACTACTACTACCACTGCTTCTACATCTACTACTACTACTACTACAGCTACTATTAACACTACTACCACTACTACTACTACTATTACTAACACAACGTCTACTACTAATACTGTTACTATTGCTCTACTACTATTACTACTACTACTAGTATTTCTACTACTACGAGTATTACTAGTACTACAAGTATTATTAAAAGTGCTACTATGCCTACTACAACTACAGCTACTAAAACAACTACTACTACTATTCGTACTACAACTACTCCTACTCCAACGCCTACTACTAGAACTATGACTACTACAACAACCACTACTATTTTTGCTACTATTACTACTGGCACTACTACTATTGTTACTAATGTTACTTGTATAATTACTACCACAAATATTACTACTGCTACTACTTATGCTACTACTCTTACTGCTACTACTACTCGTATTATTATTGTTACTAGCACAGTTACAAACACTACTATTACTAAAACTACTACTACTACTACTGCTACTACTACTGATGCAACTACAACTACTCAACCTCCTACTCTTCATCCTGCTACTACTGCTACTCGGACTACTACTTGTACGCTAATACTATTACTACTACTACTGCTGCTGCTAGTACTACTACTACCACTATTACTACTGTTGCTACTACTACTACTATTCTGCTACTGCTGCTTCTGTTGTTGTTGTTGCTACTACTACTAATACTACTACTAAAAGTACTACTACTCCTGTTACAGTTACTACCACTACAACAACAACAACTACTACCACCATGACAACTACAACTACTACAACTACTACCACTACTGCTATTACAACGCCTACTACCACTACAACAACTGCTACTACTGCTGCTGCTGCTGTTGCTACTGCTACTACTGCTGCTGCTGCTACACCTACTACCACAACTACCACCACCACTACCATTAGTACTACTCTACTACTACTACTACTATACTACTACTACTACTACTAGTACTACTACTACTACTACTACTATTATTCTACAACTACTTCTGCTGTTGCTGCTACAACTACTATGACTACTATTACTGCTGCTACTACCACTACTGCTGCTGCTACTAGTTCTACTACTACTACTACTTCTGCTACTGTTGCTGCTATTTCTACTACTTCTACTATTACTACTACTACTACTCCTACTACTACAACTACTACTCTTACTGCCACAGCTACTACTCCTACTAGTACTACTACTACTACTACAGCTACTATTGATACTCCACCTACTACTTCTACTATGACTATGAGTACTACTTCTACCACTACTACTGCAACTACTATTAGTACTAGTACTGCTACTACTACAACTACAACAACAACAACAACTACTACTACAAATACTCATCCAACTACTAGTACAACTTTTACTGCTACTACTACAACTACTACTACTTCTACTACTTTTAATTCTACTCCTAACCCAGCTCCTACTCCCACTACTACTCTACTAGAACTACTACAACAAATAGTACAGCTACAGCTACTACTATTGCAGCTACCACTACTACTATTGCTACTACTTCTACTACTATTACTTCTATTACTACCACTACTATAGCTACTACTACTACTACTAGCACGTCTACTACTAGTAGTAATACGGTTGCTACTTCTAGAACAACAACAACCACTACTACTACTGATGCTGCTACCACTATTGCTGTTGCTACTACTCCTATTGCTACTGCTGCTACTACTACTACAACTATTGCCACTACTGCTACTGCTACAACTACTGCTATAGCTACGGCCGTTGCATCTACTACTACAACTACTACTACTACTAATACAAACACTAGTACTACTGCAATTATTACTGTTGCTACAACTACCACTACTACCACTACTGCTATTACTACTACTCTTGCTGCTACTACTACTACTACTGCTACTACTACTACTACTGATGTTGCTACTGCTTCCACTACTACTTTTGTTGTTGTCGCTGCTACTACTACTACTACCACTTCCCCTACTTCTACTGCTACTGCTACTACTACTGTGACTACTACTACTACTACTGTTTCTACTAGTACTACTACTGCTTACACTACTGCTACTACTACAACAAGTACTACTACTATTACTTCTGCTAATACAACTAAAGCTGCCACTACTGGTTGTACTACTACTGCAACTAGTACTTCTACTGCTACTACTACTACAAGTATGAATATCACTGCTACTACAATAAATACTATTACTACTGTTGCTGCTACTACTACTACTACTACTATAGCTAATACCACTACTACTACAACAACTATTACCACTATGGCTGCTACTACTACGACTACTACTACTTCTACTTCTACTTATAGTACTACTACTACTGCGGCTACTATTACTCCTAATACTACATCTACTACACCAACTGCTACTACTACTACTACTACCACCGCTGCTGCTACAACAACTACTACTGCTTCTACTAATACTACTACCAGCACTAGTACTACTACTTATATTGCTACTACTACTACGTTTACAACTTCTCGTTATACTGCTACTACTACTACCACTTATACTACTATTGCTGCTACTCCTACTGTTGCATCTACTACTATTGCTGCTACTACTACTACTCCTACTCGCACTACTTCTACTATCAATACTACTACTACTACCACTACGACGACTACTACAACTACTACTACTGATACTACTACGATTATTGCCAATACTACTACCACCACTACTACTACTACTGTAACTACTACGACTACTATTTTTGCAACTACTACATCTACTACAGCTACTACTGCTGCTGCTACTACTACTAGTACTATTACTACTACTATTATTGCTGTTGCTGCTACTACTATTACTACTTCTACTACTTCTACTACTTCTACTACTCCTACACCTACACCTATTCCTACTACTACTCCTACTTCTGCTACTACTACTACTACTCCTATTAGTACAAATACTACTACTCTATTGCCGCTACTACTGCTGCAGCTAGTATTACTACTATAACATCTATTACTAGTACAACAGCTGCTACTACAATTGCTATTACTACTACTAATACTACTATTACTAATGCTACTACTAGTACTACTACTGTTGTTGCTGCTACTTTTGCTACTGATGCTGCTACAACTATCACTACTACTACTCGTACTACTACTTTTACACCTATAACTACTACTGCTTCTATTCCTACTAGTTCTGTTGCTACTACTAACACTACAACTACAACTACAACTACTACTACTACTACTACTCCTCCTCCTCCTCCTCCTCCTCCTCCTACTACTCCTGCTTTTGCTACTACTGCTACTACTCATAAAACTACTACTGCTACAACTACTCCATCTCCTACTACTATTACTGCTACTATAACTAATACCACCACCACTACTACCACTTCTGCTGCAACTAATATTGTTGTTGGTTCTATTGCAGCTGCCGCTACCACTACAACTTCTACTACTAATACTAATACTTTTGTTGATACTACTACTGCTGCTACTACTTTTGCTCCTGCTCCTACACCAACTACAACTCTTACTCATGCTGCTACTAGAGCTCCTAGTACTAGTGGCACTCTACTACTATTACTACTACTACAATTTCTACAAATACTACTAATCCTACTGCAACTCCGACTACTAATACTACTGTTATTACTAATATTACTATTACTACAACTAATACTACTACTACTATTTCCACTACTACCACTGCTACTAACTACTCCTACTACTCCTATGACTATTACAACTACTACTATTATTACTACTATTTCTACTACTACTTCAACGACTAATGCTACTACTACCACAACTATTGCTACTTCTACTACAACTACTACTATTGTTGTTGCTTCTGCTACTGCTACAACAACAACAACAACTGCTGCTACTAATACTACTATTACAATAACTACAAATACTATGACTACTACTACAACTACTACTACTATGTCTACTAATACTGCTACTACTACTGCTACTTCTACTACTACTACTATGACTCTAGTTATAGCTACTTCAATGACAACTACTACTACATCTATTGCTATTACTACTACTACTACTGCTGCTACTACTACTACTACTACTATTACTACTACTACTACTACAACTACTACTACTAATACTTCTACTACTTCTTCTACTACTACTACTTCCACTACTACTACTAATACTCCTAGTGCAACTTCTATTACTACTGCTACCACTCCTTCTACTACAACTACTCCTACAACTACTTCTACTCTTTCTGCTACTACTACTGCTCCTACCACTACTACAACAATAGCAACTACTACGACTGCTACTACTTCTACTACAATGACTAGTACAACTACAATTACTTCCATTACAGCTACTGCGACTACTACCAATACTACTTCTCTTCCTCCTCCTCCTACTTCTACTACTACTACTACTACTACTTCTACTTTTGCTACTAGGATTACTACGACTACTACTCCTATTACTGCTACTACTACTATGACTACAACTACTACAACTCCCACTAATACTATTGTAACTACTACTACTACTAGAATGACTCCTGCTGCTACTAATACTATGACAACTACTACTGCTGCTACTACTGCTACAACTACTACCTCTACCACTACTAGTACTACTTCTACTACTCCAACAACTACTATGGTTACTAATATCAAATACTACTACTACTATTACTTCTACAAATACTACAACTACTCCTACTACTACTACTACTACTCCTACTGCTACTACCACTACTACTTCTGCTGCTACGACTACTTCTGCTACTACTACTACTTCTACTACTACTACTACTACAAGTACTGCTACTGCTACTACTACTATTCCTACAAATACTACTACTACAACTACTATTACTAAACTACTATAACTATTACTACTACTACTTCTACTACTACTACTACTAATACAACAACAATTACTACCACTATGACTCCTCCTCAACCATATCTACTATTGCAACTCTTACTGCTGCTCTTGCTAATACTACTACTGCTAGTACTACTACAACTACCACTACTACTGCTACCACTACTACTACTACTGCTCATAAAACTACTACTGCTACAACTACTCCTACTCCTACAACTATTACTACAAGAACAACTAATACAATAACTACTAATACTTCAGCTGCTGCTGCTTCTACTGTAGCCTCTGCCGCCACTACCACTACTACTACTATTACTATTAGTTCTGCTGATGTTACCACTACTACTAGTCGTAGAACTGCTCCTACACTGTCTCAAACTCTTACTCGTGCTGCTACTACTATTACTAGTACTGCTACTCTTGCTTTTACTAATACTACTACTCCTACTCCAACGCCTACAGGTACACCCACTATTACTACTAATACTATTATTATTACTACTACTACAACTACTACTATGTCCACAACTACCACTATGACTACTACTACTACTAGTGTGACGATTACTACAACAACTACTACCATTACTACTATTACTACTATTGCTACTACTACGACTATGACTAATACTACTACTACCGCAACTATTGCTACTGCTACTATGACAACTGCTACTACTACTACTACTACTACTGTTCTTGCTACTACTACTATGCTACTACCACTACTACTACTGCTACTACTACTTCTACTACTACTACTACAACTCCTACAACTACTCCAAATACTTCTACTACTGATGCTACTACTACTACTCCTTTTCTTTATACTGCCGATACTCCTAAACCAAATCCTATTACAACAACTATTGCTGGTACTAATATTACTAATACTACTACTTATACTACTGCTAAAAGTACTACTACAACTGCTACTTCTACTACTCCTATTACTACTATTACTACTATTTATACAACTACTACTTCCACTACTACAACTACTTATATTAGATTAGTACTACTACTACTACTATAACTACGACTACTGCATTAGTACTACTACTCCTACTACTACAACTACGACTACTGCATTAGTATTACTACTACTACTATTACTAATATTCCTACTTCTACTAATGCTAGTACAATTATTTCTATGACTATGACTACAATTACAACAACTACGACTACCACGTTTGTTGCTACTACTACTACTAGTACTACTACACCTATTACTACCAATACAACAACTAATACTAATATTATTACTACTATTGCTACCACTACTTCTACTACAATTAATACTTCTAGAACTACTACTAAAATTGCCACTCCTACTACTGCTATTACTATTGCTACTTCTACTACAATTCCAACTACCACTACTGCTACTACCATTACTTCTACTATAACTACTATTTCTGTCGCTACTTCAACTACTCCTACTACCACTCCTATTCCTACTACTACCGCTCTTACTACAATCATTGTTCCAACCACTACCCCTACTCCTATACCAACTCCTATTACCACAACTATTGCTACTACTAATACTACTACTACTACTACTTGTTTTGCCACTACCATAACTACTACTACAACTACTTCTACTACTGCTACTACTACTAGTACTACTACAACTACTATTGTTGCTGCTACTACTACTAGTATTCGTACTACTACTACTACTACAATAACTACTACTCTTGATGATGCTACTGTTGCAACTACTACTACTAATACTACTAGTACAACAACTACTACTATGACTCCTCCTTCTACTACATTTACAACTACCACTACTGATACTACCACTGCTACTACAACGATGACTACTATGACCACTGCTACAGCAACAACAACAACAACAACTACTACTACTACTGTTGCTACAACAACTACTACTACAACACCTATTACTACTAATACTACTACTACTACAACAACTAATATTATTACCGCTATTACCAGAAGTACTTCTACTACTATTACTACTACTACTACTACTAAAATTACTACACCTACTATTGCTGTTACTACTATTATTACACCTACGATTAGTAGTATTAGTAGTAGTAATAGGAGTAGCTGCAGAAGTAGCAGCAACAGCTGTAGCTGTAGCAGTAGTAGAAGTTGTAGTGGATGCAGCAGCAACAACAAGAGTAGAAGTAGTTATAGTAGGAGCAAGAGTAGTAGTAGTAGTAGCAAGAGCCGAAATAGGCGTAAAAGTAGTAATAATAGTAGCAGTAGCAGTAGAAGTGGGATTAGTAGTAGTAGTCGGAGTAGGAGAAGTGGCAGAACAAGTACTAGTAGTAGGAGTAGGAGTAGTAGTAGTATTTGGAGTAGTAGTAGTGCTATTACTAATACTATTTGTACTACCATGGCTATTACTATTGATAGTACTACTACTATTACTACTACGACGACTACTACTACTATACTACTACAGCTGCTGCTACTGCTATTGCTCCTACAACTACAATTACTACTACTACTACTACTACTAATACTAATTTTACTAATACAACTATTACTACTACTGTTGCGACTGTTGCTACTATTATTACTCCAACTACTACGAAAACTGCTATTAATACAATGATTACTACTACTTCTACTACTACTGCTACAACACCGACTACTGCTGCGACCACTATTGTTGTCGCTATTACTACAACTACTACTACTGTTGCCACTATTCCTACTACTTATACTACTACCACCAATACTACTACTTGTAGTACTACTTCTACTACACCACTACCCCAACTACAACTAATACTACTATTACTATTACACCTGCTGCTGCGGCTACTACTAGTACTACTACTACTTCAACTACTACATCTATTACTATTACACCCATTGTTGTTGTTGCTACTGCTACTACAATTGTTACTACTACTGCTACTACTACTACTACTACTACTACTATTACTACTACTACTACTACTGTTACTACAATTACCACTCCTCCTCCTCCTACTACTACTACAGCTACTACTACTCCTACTCCAACCCCTACACCTACTATCGCTATACTCCAACTACTACTACAACAACAACAACAACAACTACTGCTACTACAACTACTAATACAACTAGTACTACTTCTACTACTACTAATACAATTACTACTACTTCTACTACTAATACTAAAATTACTACTACTACTGCTGCTGCTGTTACTGCAACAACTACTACTACAACTTCTACTACTAGTACTACTACTACTACAACAACAAGAAATACTACTCTACTGCTACTAAAACAAATGTGACTCCTACTGCTGCTATCGCTACTACTACTATTACTACAACTACTAATATTGCTACTACTACTACAACTACAACAACAACTAATACTACTATTACCACTCCGACTCTGACTCCTACTGCTTCTACCACTCCTACTACTACTACAACCCGCACTCTAACTACTACTACTACAACTACTACTAGTACTACTACAACTACTACTACTACTACTTCTACTAATAGTTAAATTGCTACTACTAGTACTGCTACTACTACTAGTGCTACTACTACTAATATTAACACTACTACTACTTTTTTTACACCTACTACTACTCATACTCCTACACCAACTCCTACTGCAACTCCTGCTCCTACACCTACTGCTACTACTACTACTACTACTACTATTGCTACAACGACCACTACTTCTCGGACTCCTACTACTACTATTTCTACTACTATTACTTCTACTACCACCACCACCACCACTACTACTCTAACTGCAACTACTTCCCTTTGTACTACTAGTACAATTGCTACTATTACTTCTCCTACTACTGTTGTTACTACTACTCATAATACTAACACTACTGCAACTATTACAACTACTACTAATACTAACAATCCTACTACTTCGACTACAACTTCTACGCCTAGTACGCCAACTACTACTACTACCGCTACACTCCTCCTCCTCCTCCTACTACTACTATTGCTGCTATATTTACTACTTTTACGACCACTTCAACAGCTACTACTGCTCCTCGTCCTCCTCCTACGACTTCTATTAGTCGTACTAATACTACTACACCAAACACTCCTACTACTACTACTACTGCAACAACTGCTACTTCTGCTACAACTACTACTGCTACTACTACTAATACTACTACTACAACTACTACTAGTACTACTACTAGTACCAATAGTACTCCCACTACCACTACTAGTACTACTACTGTGACCACTACTACATTACCAAAAGTATCACTACTACTACTACTACTCCTTCCACTTCTAGTACTACTACTGCTACTATGAATACTACTACTATGCTACTACTACAATTGCTACTACTACTAGTACTACTATGACTCCTGTTGCAACTCCTCCTACAACGACAGCTACTACTACTACTACTACAACTACTATTACTACTACTACTACTCATAAGGCTCCTACTCCTCCTCCTACTACTACTTCTATTACTAATACTACTACTGCTGCTGCAGGTAATGTTAGTACTACTACTACTTCTACTACTAGTACAATTGCTACCACTACTGCTACACCTACTACTGGTACTACTAGTATTAATACTAACACTACTACTACTCCTCCTATACTACTACTACTACAACAACTCCAAGTCGTACTACCACTCCTACTCCTACTCCTACTACTACTACTCCTCCTCCTCCTCCTCCTCCTCCTCCTCCTCTTCCAACTCCTACTACTATTGCTAATGCTACTAATCCTCCTCCGCCAACTCCTATAGCTACTACAACTCCTACTACTACTACTGCCCCTACTCCAATTGCTGCTACTCTTATTACTACTTCTATTCCAACTCCTACAACTGCAACTTCTAGTAGTACTACTAATACTATTGTTGCTACAACTATTACCACTACTACTACAACAACTACTCTGACTACTACTCAAACAACAACTACTGCTACTACTTCTAGTGCTACTACTACCACGACTTCTGCTACTACTACTTCTATGGCTCCTTCTATGACTACTACTACTACTAGTTCTGCTAATACTACTACTACAACAACAACTACCACTGCTACTACTTCTTCTACTACTACTTCTACTACTAGTATAATTGCTACTACTAATACTAACACAACTACTACTACTCCAACTACAACTACTTCTGCTACTACTCAAACTACTACTCCTACGACAACACCAACAACCACTTCTGCACCTACTACTGCTATTACTGCTACTGCTACTAACACTACTACTATCCTAAAAATCCTACTGCTACATCCACTACTACTACTATTACTGCTACTACTACTACTACTACTACTAGCAGTCGTACCACAACTATTCCAATGCCTAGTCCAGCTACTATAACTATTGCTACTCCTACTCCTACTACTCCAACGCCTACTGCCACTACGACTATTACCACTTCAACAACCCCTACACCAACTACTACTAGTCCTAGTACTACTCCTACTCCCACTCCAACTACTAATGCTACTGCTACTACTACCATTACTACTACTCCTACTACTACCACTACTACAACAACTAATACTATTACAACTACAATAACTCCAATTCCTACTCCAACTACCACTCCTAAAACAATTACTACTACCACTACTTCAACTACTACTGCTGCTACTATTACTACTTCTACAACAATTACTGCTACTACTACTACTATAGCTGCTACTGCTACGACTACCACCACTGCTGCTTCAGTTGTTGCGGCTACTATTGCTACTACTACTGCAGCTACTATTGCTACAACTACTACCACTACAATGACTACTACTTCTACTACTAACGCTACAACTATTACTACTATAACTACTACTACTTCTACTTCTCCTACTACTTCTACGACTACTGCTACTACTACTACAATTGCTATATCTAGATCTACTTCTGCCACGAATGCTACTAGTACTACTGCTGGTACCACTACTGCTATTACAACTCCAATGATTAATACTACATGAAAAATTCTACTACTTCGACTACCGATACTACTGCTACCATTGCTACTACTACTTCACCTACTACTACTACTACTCCTGCTAATACTACTGCCACTACCACTATTACTACTACTAATACTATTGGTAATTCTACTACTACTGCAACTATTGCTGCTAGTACTACTACTACTATTGTTACTATGACCACTACTACTACTACAACTACTACTACTACTTCTACTACTACTACTACTACTGCTACTAATACTACTACTATTACGACTACTACTACTTTTGCTGCTGCTGCTGCTGCTACTGTTGCTCCAACTACTACTACTGCTACTAATACTACAACTATTACTAGTACTAGTACTACTACTACCACTTCTGCTACTACTATTGCTACTACTACAGCTACTACTACTAGTACTACTACTACTACTTCTAGTACTTCTACTGCTACTGCTTCAACTACTTCTGCTACTACTGCTACTGCTTCTTCTACTATTGCCACTACTACTACTACTGCTACTACTACTGCCACTCCTACTTCTACTACGGCTACAAATGCTACTACTGCTACTACTACTTCTACACCTACTACAACTACTACTACTACTGCTACTACAACAACTACTACTACTAATGCTACTACTACTTCAACTACTACAACAACAACTACTACTATTACTACAACTGCTGCTGCAGCTACTACTACTAGTACTACTACTACTACTACTACTACTCCAGCTAATGCTACTCTTACTACTACTATTACTACTACTGTTGCTACTACAACTACTACTACTGCGGCTTCTGCTACTACTACTACCACTAATACTACTATTGCTACAATAACTATTATAGCTGCTACTACACAACAACTATAGTCACCACTACTAGTTCTACTATAACTACTAATACTTCTGCTACTACTACTATTATTGCTTCTACTACAACTACTAATACTTCTGCTACTACTACTATTATTGCTTCTACTACAACTACTACTAGTACTACTACTACTGCTACTGCTACTACAGCTACTACTACTGCAACTACTACTGCTCCTACTGCTACCAATGCTACTCCTACTTCTACCACTGCAGCGAGTGTTACTACTACTACTAGTAATACAACTACTACTACTACTGCTACTACTACTGTTGCTACTACTACTATGATAACTACTACTGCGAGTATTAATACTACTACTACTACTACTAATTCTACTACTACTACTACTAATGTTACTGCTACTGCTAGTAGTGCTAGTACTGCACTACTTCACCTACTCGTACCCCAATTGCTACTACTATTTCTGCTACAACTTCTATTACTTTCATTAATACTACAACTACTACCTCTACTACTACTACCCACTGCTATTACTACCACTACAGCTAGTATAGTACTATAACTACTAAAACTACAGCTAGCACTACTGTTGTCGCTACTACTATTACTATGACTCCTACTACTACCCTATAACTACTACCACCACTATTGCTATTGCTACTACAATTACTACTACTATGACTCCTACTACCACTACCACTACTGCTACTACTAAAACTACTATTACTTCCCCCTACTACCACTACAACTGCTGCTACTACTAAATCTTCTTACTACTATACTACTACTACTACTACTACTACTACTACTACTACTACTACTACTACTACTACTACTTACTACGACTACAACAACAACCACCACTACTATTATGACTACTACTACTACTATTACTACTACCACTAATTCTACTACGACTACTACTACTTCTACTACTACTTTTACTACTACTACCGCTAATACTGCAATTATTGCTATAACTACTATTGATCTGACTGCTACTATTACTACTACGTCAACTACTACTGCTGCTACTAATGCTACTACTATTACAACTGCTACTTCTATTAATTCTACTACAACAACTACTACTACTATAACTACTACTGCTACGACTACTGCTTCTGCTACAACAATTATAACTTCGACCGCTACTACTACAATAACAACAACAACTACTGCTACTGCTGGTACAACTAGTACAACTACCACACCAACAACAACTACTGCTACTACTCCTTCAACAAGTTCTACGAGTACTACTACTACTACTATAGCTACTAATGCAACAACTGCAACTACTACTACTAGTTCTACTGCTTCTACTACTAGTAGTAGTACTATAACTAGTAGTCCTACTACTAGTATTGCTCCAAGTACTACTAAAACAACTACTTCAGCTATTGGTACTATCGCAACTGCTACTATTACTAGTACTTCTCCTACTACAACTACTACCACTAGTACCACTATTGCAGCTGCTATTTTTGCTACCTCTATTACTACTACTGCTGCTACTTCTGCTCCTACTAGTACCGCTACTATTGCCGTTCCTACTACCACTGCTAATACTACTACTACTTCCTCTACCAATACAATTACTACTACGAGTACTACTACAAGTACTTCTTCTACTACAACTACTACCGCTACTACTACAAGTACTTCTCCTCCTCCTACTACTACTGCTACTACTATTGCTACTTCTACGACTGCTATTATTAGGACTACTACAATTACTACAACTACTACAACTACTACTATTGCTACTACTGCTACTACTACTATTACTATAATTGCGCTTGGTACTACTGCTTCTGCAGCTATTATGACAGCTACTACTACTACTACTCCCATTACCACTACTTCTACAACTATGACTACTACTACTATTACTACTACTACTACTACTACTACTATTATTATTACAGCTACTTCTACATCTGCTACTACTACTAATGCTCCTACTGCAACTACTAAAATAGTCGCTACTACTTCTACTACTACTATGACTCCTACTACTGCTACTGCTACTGCTACTTCTACCACTATTGCTACTACTAGTTCTATTACCACTACCACTACTATTGCTACTACTACTACTACCACTGCTACTACTACTACTACTGTTGCTGCTATAGCTATCACTACTACTACTGCTGCTACTATCAATTCCATGCCAACAACTACAGTCACTATGGCGGCTACTGCTACTACAACTGGTACTACTACAGTTGTTGCTACTACTGGTACTGCAGCTACTACTACTACTGCTGCTAATACAAATACTACGGAGATTGCTACTACTTCTACTACCACTACTGCTGCTACTGTTGTTGCTACTACTACTAGTAAAACTACTACACCTTCTACTTCTCCTAGTAACACTACTACTACAACTTCTATTGCTGCTACTACTATTGTGACTACCACTTCTACTGCAACTACTACTACTGTAACTACTACTGCTACTACTACTACTTTTACTAGTACTACTACTGCTGCTACTACTACTACTACTACCACCACCACCACCACCAGTACTACTAGCACTACTACTACTTCTTGTAGTACTACTGCAATTGCTACTACCCATACAAGTTTTTTGCTACTACTACTTCAACCATTACTACAACTACTATAGTTGCTACTGATGCTACTACTACAACTACTACAGCTACTACTGCTACTAGTACTATTACAACTACTGCTGCTACTAATGCTTCTACTGCTATTGTTACTAGTACTACTACAACTACTATTACAACAATTACTACTACTAGTACTACTACTATAACCACTACTACTACAACAACAACTACTACTACTACTTCTCCTGCAATAACAACTACTACTACTTCTCCTACTACTACTGCTACTGCTACTACTATGACTAGTACAACTACTAATACTGCTAGTACTACTACTACTGCTACCACTACTTCTACTACTATTACTGCTGCTACTCGTACTACTATGACTTCTTCAACTACTATTCCTCCTCCTCCTACTACTACTGCTACAACTACTTCTATTACTATAACTACTACTACTACTGCTACTACAGCTGTTGCTACTACTATCGCTACTACTATTGCAACTACTACTATTACTAATACTACTAATACTGCTACTACAACTAATTCTACTCCCACTACTACTACTACCACCCCTAATACTACTTCTGCTACTACGGCAACTAATGCTACCACAACAACAACAACAACTACTTCTCTTGCTACTTCTACTACTGCAATAGTTGCAACTACTACTACTACTTATACTGCAACAACTAGTGCTGCTACTACTCCAACTACAACTCTATTGTTGCTACTAGTACTACTACAACAACTGCTACAACTACTAATTCTGCCACTAATACTGCTTCAACTACTACTACTGCTACTATTACAACTACTCCATCTTCTCCTCCTCCTACTACTTCTACTACTATTACTACTGCTGCTACAATGATAACTACTACTGCCACAACTACTGTTACTACTACAACTACTAGTTCTTCTTCTACTACTACTATGACTATTATTACTGCTACTTCTACTTCTCCTACTACTAATACTACTACTACTATGACTATTACTACTTCTATTACCACTACTATTGCTACTATTACTACTGCTACTACTAGTATTACTCTTGCTATTACCAATGCTACTGCTATTACTACTACTCCTCCTATTACTACTACTATAGCTAGTACTACTTCTACCACTCTTATTATTGGTACTATTACTACTGCTTCTTCTACTACTACTACTGCTGCTATTGCAGCAGCTACTATAGCTATTACTACTACTACCACTCTAACTACCACAATAACTACTTCTACGGGTGTTACTACTACTACAGCTAAAGCTACTACTATTGTTGCTGCTACTAGTACTACTGCTACCACTACATCTACTTTTGCTACTGCTATAGCTACTACTATACAAGTACTACTACTACTAGTACTATAACTACTTCCTCTACTACTACTGCTACTACTCTTACTACAAGTATAACTACTACTACTTCAACTACTACTGTTGTTTCTGCTGTTGTTGCTGCTTCTGTAACTATTGCAAGTACTACTTCTACAACTAGTTCTAAAGCTACTATTCTTGCTAATACTACTACAACTGCCAATAGTTGCAATAGTAGCAAAAGTAGTGGTAGTAGTAATAGGAGTAGTAGTACTAGTAGAAATATCTATAGTAGTTATAGGAGTAGTAGTAGTAGTAGTAATAGCAGTAGGAGTAGTAGTAGTAGCAGTAGTAGTAATAATAGTAGTAGTAGGAGTAGTTATTATAGTTGCTGTAGTCGAAGTGGTAGCATTAGTAGTATTATTAGATGTATCATTAGTAAAAATAATAGTAGTTGTAGCAATAGTAGGAGGAGTAGTAGTTGTAATAGAAGTAATAGGAGTAGAGAATATAGTAGCAGTAGTCAAAGTGGTAGGAGCAGTAGTAATAATTCGAGAAGTAGTAGCAGTAGCAACTGAAGCAGCAGCAACAGTAGTAGTAGTAGTTGCGATAGTAGTAGTAGTAGCAGAAGAAGTAGTATTAGTAGGGGTAGTAGTAGGAGGAGTTGGAGGAGGAGCTGTAGTTGTAGTGGTCACTGTAGAAAAAAATCATGGTAGTAGTAGCAGTCATAGTAATAGTAGTAGTAGTTGTTGTTATTGTTGTCATTGTTGTTGTTGTAGTAATAGTAGTAGTAATAGTTGTAGTAGTAGTAGTATTAGCAATTATAGTTGTAGGAGGAGTTGGAATAGGAGTTGTAGTAGTAGCAGGAGCAGCAACAGTAGTAGTAGTTGTAGCAGTAGTAGTAGTAGCAGCAGCAGTAGCAGCTGCCGCAATAGTAGAAGAAGTAGTAGTAGGATTCATAGTAGTAGTAGTAGAAGTATTATGGTAGGAGTAGTAGTAGTTGAGTTGCACTATTAGTAATGTAGCAGTAGTCAATGTAGAAGTAGTAGTAGTAGTAGTAGTAGAAATAGTAGCAGTAGTAGTAGTAGAAGTATTAGTAGTAGTAGTAGTAGTAATAGTAGTAGTAGCAGCAGTAGTACTAGTAGTAGCAGTAGAAATTGTTGTAGTAGTTGTAGTAATAGTAAAAGCAGTTGTTTCAGTAGTTGCAGTAGTAGTAGTAGTTATTGTAGTAATAGTAGTAGTAGTGGTAGTAATGAGAGTAGTATTACTAGTAGAAGTAGTAGTAGCAATGTTAGTAGTGGTAGTTGTAGTTGTGGTAGTAGTAGTAGTAGGAGTATTAGTCATAGTAGTAGTAGTATTAGTCGTAGAAACAGTAGTAGTAGTAGTAGCAATAAGAGTAGGAGTTGAAGTAGTAGTAGTAGTAGGAGTAATAGTAGCAGTTGCAGTAGTACTAGTAGTTGTGGTAGCGACAGTAGTTGCAGCAGTAGTAATGTTAGTATTAGTGGTAGTTGTATAGTAGTAGTAGTAGTAGTTGTGGTATTAGTAGTAATAGTACTACTAGTAGTATCAATAGTAGTAGTACTAGTAGGAGTTGTTGTTGGACTAGTAGCAGGAGTTGTAGTCATTTGAGTAGTGGTAGCAGAAGTAGTAGCAGTTGTAGTAGTAGTAGGAGTAGGAGTAGGAGTAGGAGTAGGAATAGCAGTTGTTGTAGCATACTAGTATAAGGAGTAGTAGTAGTTGGAGTAGTAGTAGTAGTAGTAGTAGGATTTGGAATAGTAGTAGACGAAGTAGTAGTTGTTGTAATAGTAGGAATAGTAGTAGTCATAGTAGTAATGGTTCTTATAGTTTTTGTAGTAGGAGTAGTTGAAGGAGTAGTAGTAATAATATTAGTGGTATTAGTTGTAGTTGTAGTGGCGGTAGTAGTAGTTGTAGTAGTAGTAGTGGTAGTAGTTGTAGTAGTTGAAGTAGTAGTAGTAGTAGTAGTAGTGTTTGTAGTCTTAGTAGTGTTAGTATTAGTAGTAGTAGTAGGTGTAGTTGTAGTAGCAATTGTACAAGTAGTAGAAGTAGTAGTAGCAGTTGTACTTGTCATAGTAGTACTAGTAGTAGTACTAGTGTTAGTAGCTATAGTACTTGTAGCAGCAGTAGTAGTAGGAGTTGGATTCGAGGTATTAGTAGGTGTAACAGAAGGAATAATAGTTATAGTTGTTGTTGTTCTTATTATTGTAGTTGTAGTGGTAGTGGCAGTAGTTGTTGTTGTTTTAGTAGTTGTTGTAGTAATAGCAGTAGTAGTAGTTGTTGTAGTAGTAGGATTTGGAGTAGGGGTAGAAGTAGGAGTTGTAGTAGTTGGAGTTGGCGTAGTAGTAATAGTAGGATTAGTAGTAGGAGTAGGAGTAGGAGTAGGAGTAGTAGTAATAGCTGTAGTAGTTGGAGTAGTAGTAGTAATATTTGAAGGAGGAGTAGTAGTAGTAGCACTAGCAATAGCAATAGTAGTAGTAATAGTAGTCATAGTTGTATTAGTAAAAGTAGTGGTAGTAGTAGTAGCAATAGCAGTAGTAGTAGTTGCAGGAGTGTTTGGAGTAGCACTAGTAGTAGGAGTAGTACTAATAGTAGTAGGAGTAGTAGTAGTAGTAGTAGTAGTAGTAGTAGTGGTTGTAGTAGTTGTTGTCGTAGTAGTAGTTATCGTTGTTGTAGTAGTAGTAGTAGTTGTTGTAATAGTAGTAGTAGTATTAGTAGTAGTAATTGTAGTGCAAGTACTAGAAGTTGCAGAGGTATCAGTAGTAGCAAGAGTAGTTGATGAATCAGTAGTAATAGGAGTTGAAGGAGTCAAAGTTGGAGTTGGAGTTATAGTAGTAGTTGTAGTACCACTAGTAGGAGTAGTAGTAGTAGTAGTTGTATGTGTGGGAGTAGTAGTTGTAGTAGTGGTAGAAGTGGTAGTAGTAGTAGCAGTCGTTGTAGTAGAAGCAACAATTGCATTAGTAGTAGTAACAGTTGTATTAGTAATAGTGGTAGTAGTAGTTGTATTAGTCAAAGTTGTAGTATGAGTCGTAGTAGGAGTTGTAGTTGTTGAAGTAGTCAAAGCAACAATAATAGTAGGAGTAGCAGTAGTTGTAGTAGTAGTTGTAATAGTAGTAGCGCAGCAATAGTAGAAGTTGTGGCGATAGTAGTAGGTGAAGTACTATTAGTAGTTGAATTGTTGTAGGAATAGCTGTAGCTGTTGGAGCTATAGTTGTAGTAGTAGTAGATGTAGTTTTTGTAGTATTCATAGTTGTGTTAGCAGCAACAATAGTAGTAATAGTTGTATTAGTCAAAGTTGTAGTATGAGTCATAGTAGTTGTAGTTGTTGAAGTAGTTGAAGCAGCAATAGTAGTAGGAGTAGCAGTAGTTGTAACAGTAGTTGTAATAGTAGTAGTGCGGCAATAGTAGAAGTTGTGGCAATAGTAGTAGGTGAAGTAGTTGTACTATTAGTAGTTGCAGTTGTTGTAGGAATAGCTATAGCTGTAGGAGCGTTAGTTGTAGTAGTTTTTGTAGCATTGATAGTAGTGTTAGTTGCAGCAGCAGCAGTAGTAGTAGTTGTTGTTGTTGTAGGAGTAGTACTACTAGAGGAGGTGGAGGAGTAGGAGTTGGGGTTGTAGTAGTAGTACTACTACTACTAGTTGTAGTAGTTGGAGTAGGAGTAGTTGTTGTAGTAGTACTAGTAGGAGTAGTAGTTTTGTTAGTAGGAGTTGTAGTGGTGAAATTAGTAGGAGTTGGAGTTGTTGGAGGTGTGGTAGCCATAGTAGTGGTAGGAGTAGTAACAGTAGTAGTAGTTGTAGTAGTAGTAGTAGTAGTTGTTGTTGTTGTTGTTGTAGTAGTAGTAGTAGTTGTTGTGGTGGTGGTTATAGTGGTAGTAATAGGAGTAGTATCACTAGTAGCAGTGGTAGTTATCATAGTAATAGTTGTAGTAGTAGTAGCAGTAGTACTTGTAGTAATTGTAGTAGTAGGTGTAGTAGTTACAGTAGTAGTAGTAGTCGTAGTAGTTGTAGGAGTAGCTATAGCGGTAGGAGTAGTAGTTGAAGTAGTAGTAGTAGTAGTAGTAGTAGTTGTAGTCATAGTAGTAGTAGTATTAGTAGTAGTAGTAGTACTAGTATTACTACTAGTAGTAGTACTAGTAGTTGTAGTAGAGGTAGTAGCAATGGTAGTAGTAATATTAGTATTAGTGGTAGTCGTAGTAGTAGTAGTAGTAGTAGCAGTAGTGTTAGTAGTAGTAGTAGCAGTAGCAGCAGCAGCAGCAGTTGTAGTAGTAGTAGTAGTAGTAGTAGTAGTAGTATAGTAATGGTAGTAGTAGTTGTAGTAGTTGTAGTTGTTGTAGGAGTTGTAGTAGGAGTAGTCGTAGTAGTAGTAGTAGCAGTTGTTGTTGTTGTTGTTGTTGTTGTTGTATTAGCAGTAGGGGTTGGAGTAGTAGTAGGAATAGTAATAGTCGTAGTAGTAGTAGTAGTATGAGTAGTAGTAGTTGTTGTAGTAGGAGTAGGAGTTGGAATAGTAGTAGATGTGGTAATAGCAGTAGTTGTTGTTGTTGTAGTAGAAATCATACTAGTTATAGTAGTAGAAGTTACTATAGTTGTAGTAGTAGGACTAGTAGTTGGAGTAGTAGTAGCAGTAGTGGTAGTTGGAGTAGTAGTAGCAAAACATATAGAAGAAGTAATAACAGTAGTAGTAGTTGTAGTATAAGTCATAATAGTAGTCATAGTAGTTGTTGTAGTAGTAATAGTCGCAGTAGTCGTAGTTGTGGTAGTAGCGAAAGTAGTAGCTGTAATAGCAGCAGTAGCAGTGGTAGTAGTAGTATTTGGATTGTTAGGAGTAGTAGTAGTGCTTCGAGGAGTAGTAGTAGTAATAATAGTAGCAGTAGTCGTAGTGGTGGGGGTAATAGTAGTATTAGTAGTAGAATTAATAACAGTAGTATTAGTAGCAGGAGGTGTAGCAGCATCAATAGTAACAGTAGTGTTGGTAGTAGTAGTAGTAGTTGCCATCTTAACAGTAGTAGTAGGAGTTGTAGTAGCAGAGTAGTAGTAGTAGTAGTTGTTGTTGTAGTAGTAGTAGTAGTCATCTTAACAACAACAAGAGCTGTAGTAGTAGTAGTAGTGGAAATTGGAATAATATTAGGAGTTGTAGTTGTAGTGGTAGTAGTAGTGTTAGTAGTCACAGTAGTCGTAGTTGGAGTTGGAGTTGGAGTAGTACTAGCATTAGCTGTGGTAGTAGTAGACAAGTAGTAGTATGAGTTGTAGTAGCATCTATAGTAGTAGCCGTTGTGGTAGTGGCAATCGTAGCAGCAGTAGTAGTAATAACAGCAGTAGTAGCATCAGCAGCAGGAGTAGTAGTAGTAGTTATTGTTGTTGTTGTTGTAGTAGTAGTAGAAGTAAAAGTATTAGTAGTTGTAGTAGCGGTAGCAATACTAGTAGTAGTAGTAGTAGTGGTAGTTGGAGTAGTAGTAGTAGTGGTGGTGGTAGTAGTAGTAGCAGTAGTAATAGCAGTACTAGTAGGAGTAGGAGTAGGAGTAGAAGCAAAAGTAGTAGTAGTAGTACTAGTACAAGTACTGATTATTTTAGCAGTAGCAGTAGTAGAAATAGTAGTAGTAGTAGCTGTAGTGGAAAGAGTAGTAGTAGTTACAGTAGTCCTAGTACTAATATTGTAGTAGTCTTAGTACTAGTAGTAGAAGTAGTAGTAGCAGCAGCAGTAGTAGTTGCAGTAGCAGCAGCTTTAGAAATAGTACCATTAGTAGCAGCAGGAATAGTGGTAGTAGTAGTAGTTGGAATAGTTGGAGTAGTTGGAGTAGTTGGAGTCGAAGGAGTAGTAGTTGGAGTAGCGGTAATAGTAGTAGGAGGAGAAGCTGTTGTAGTTGTAGTTGTAATAGTAGTAAGAGTAGTAGTAGTAGCAGTAGTAGCAGTAGTTGTAGTAGTAATAGTAGTAGTAAAAGATGCAGCTGTAGTAGCAGTAGAGGTAGTAGTAGAAGTAGTAGTAGTAGCAGCAGTGGTGGCAATAGCAATTGTAGCAATAGGAGTGGTATTAGTTGAAGTACTAGCAGTATTTATAGTAGCAGTAGCAGTATTAGTTGTGGCAATACTAGTGACAGTATCAGAAGTAGCAATGGCAGTAGTAGCAGCAGCAGCAATAGCCGTAGTTGTAGAAGTTCTAGCAATAGTAGTAGCATATTAGTAGTAGTAGTAGTAGTAGTAGTAGTAGTAGTAGTAGTAGTAGTAGTAGTAGTAGTAGTAGCAGCTGCTACAGAAATTGTAATAGTAGTAGAAGTAGTAGAAGTATTTGTAGTAGTAGTAGTTGTAGTTATAGTAGTAGTAGGAGAAGCAATAGTAGCACTTGTAGCAACAACAGCAGTAGCAGTAGTAGTAGTGGTGGTGGTGGTGGTAGTAGTAGTAGTAATAACAGCAGCAGTAACAGCAGCAGCAGTAGTGGTAGTATTAGTAGTAGTAGTAGTAATAGTTGCTATAGTAGTAGTAGTACTAGTAGTAGCTGTAGTAGTAGTTGTAGTAATAGCAATAGGAGTAGGAGTAGTAGTAGATGTTGCGTAAGTAGTAATAGAAGTAGTAGTAGTAGTAGAAGTAATGGTACTAGTAGTTGTTGCAGTAGGAGTATTAGCAGCAGTAGCAGGAGTAGTAGTTGGTGTAATATTAGTTGTAGTAGTAGTAGTAGCATTAGTAGTAGTTGCAGTAGTAATAGTATGTGTAATAGTAGTAGTAGCAGTAGTAGTAATAACAGTAGTTTTAGTAGTAGAAGAAGAAGTAGTAGTAGTAATGGTAGTAGTAGTAGCAGTAGAAGTAGAGTTATAAGTAGTAGCCATAGTAGCAGTAGGAGTGTTAGGAGCAGTAGTAGTTGCAGTAGTAGTAGCAATAGTCGTAGTTGTAGTAGTAGTAGGAGTAGTAGAAGTAGTAGAAGTAGTAGTAGGAGTTGTAGTAGTAGTAGTGATATTAGTAGTAGCATCAAAAGTAGTAGTCATAGTTGTAGAAGTAGAAGTTGTAGTATTAGTAGTAGTGGCAGTCAGAGTAGCAACAGCAGCTGGAGTACTAGTAGTAGTAATTGTACTATTAGTACTAGTAGTAGTTCCGATAGTAGTATTGGTAGTGGCAGTAGTGGTTGAAGTAGTTGTGGTGGTTGTAGAAATTATACTAGTAGTAGTAGTGGTAGGAGTAGTAGTATGAATAGGTGCAGAAGAAGGAGTAGGAGTAGGAGTAGTAGTAGTAGTAATAAGAGTAGCAGTTGTAGTAGTAGGATTAGTATTGTAGTAGTAGTATCAATAATAGTAGCAGTACCATAAGTAGCAGCAGTACTAGTAGTTGTAGTAGTAGTAGTACTAGTAGTAGTAGCAGGAGCATCAAAAGGAGTAATAGTAGTAATTGTAACAATAGTAGTTGTGGGAGTAGTTGTAGTAGCAGTAGAATTAGTAGTTCACCTAGAAATTGGAGCAAGAGTAGTTGTAACAATTGTGGTAGTAGTTGTAGTACTAGAAGGAATAGAAGTAGTAGCAGTAGTAAGAGTACGAGTAGTCATAATAGTAGTAGAACTGATAGTAGTAGTACTAGCAGTAGTTGTAGTAGTAGTCGTAGCAACAACTATAGTTGTAGCCGTAACAGTAGTAGTAGTTGCAGTAGTAGTTGTACTAATAGTAGTAGTAGTTGTAGCAGTAGTTGTTGTTGTTGTATTAGCACTAGTAGTAGCAGTAGGAGTAGTAGTTTTTTTAGTAGTAGCAGCAGCAGTAGTAGTGGTAGTTGGAATAGTAATATTAGGAGTAATAGTAGTAGTAGTTGGAGTAGTATTATTAGTAGTACAATGAGTAGTAGTAGCAGTAGTAGTAGGGGTAGTAGTAGTAGCTATAGTTGCGGTAGAGGTAGTAGTAATAGTTGCAGTAGCAGTAGTAGTAGGAGTAGTAGTAGTAGTATTCGTTGTAGGAGTTGGGAGTAGGATTAGTAGTTGGAATAGTCATAGTAGAAGTAGTAATAGTAGCAGTTGTAGCAATAGTAGTAGCGAAAGTGGCGGTGGTAGTTATAGCAATAGTATTAGTAGTAGTAGTAGTAGTAGTAGTGTTAGTAGGAGTTGTAGTACTTGTAATAGTTGTAGAAACAGTAGTAGTAGTCGTAGCAGTTGTAGTAGTAGTAGTAGCGAAAGTAGTTGCTGTTGTTGTAACTACTGTAATAGAGGTAGCAGTAGTAGTAGTAGGAGAAGTAGTTGTTGTAGTAGTTGGAGAAGTAGTGGTAGCTGTTGCAGTAGCTGTAGTAGTAGTAGTAGCAGAAGTAGCTATAGCAGTAGTAGAAGTAGCAGTTGCAGAAGTAGTAGTAGTGTAGTAATAGTAATAGTAGTAGGAGTAATAGTTGAAGTAGTAGCTGTAGGAGCAGTTGCAGCGATAGTAGTAGTAGTGGTGTTAGTTCCAAGAGTAGTAGCAGTAGTAGTAATAGTAGTAGTAGTAGTGGTGTTGCAGTAGTAGCAGTAATAGTAGTAGCATTGGTAGTAGCAGTAGTAGTAATAGTTATAGTAGTAGTAGTAGTACTAGTAGTAGAAGCTGTAGTGGTAGTAATAATAGTAGTAGTAGTTGTTGTTGTTGTTGCAGAAGTAGGAGTAGCAATAGTAATAGGAGAAGGAGTAGGAGTGGGAGTAATAATCGGTGTAGTAGTAGTACTAGTCGCAACAGTAATAATAATAGTAGTACTAGTAGTAGTAGTTATTGTAGTAGTAGTAGTAGAAGTAGTAGTAGCAGTTGTAGTAGTAGTAGTGGTGGTGGTGGTCATTATATAAGGAGTGGTAGATGTAGTCGTAGTGGTAATAGTAGTAGTAGTAGTAATAGGAGTGTTAAGACTAGTATTAGTAGTGGTAGTGGAAGTAGTGGCCATAGTGGTAGCTACAGTAGTTGTAGCTATAGAAGTAGTAGTAGAAGTAGTAGTGGGAGTTGAACTAGTAGTAGTAGTAGAAGAAGTAGTAGTAATAGAAGAAGTGGTAGTAGTTGTAGTAGTAGTAATAGTGGGAGCCGCAGTAGCAGTAGCAGGAGTACTAGTAGTATTAGCAATTGTTGCTGTTGTTGGAGAAGAAGAAGACATACTAGTTGTAGTTGTAGTAGTAGGAGTAGGAGCCGAAGCAACAATAGCAGTAGCACGAGTAATAATAGTACTGGTAGTCGTATTAGTAGTAGTAGTTGCAGTAGGAGTAGGAGTAGCACTCAGTGTAGTTGTTGTAGGAATAGTAGTAGTAATAATAATAATAGTAGAAGTAGTAGTAGTAATGGTAGCAGTTGTAGCAGTAGTTGTAGTAGGACAAGTAGTAGGTGTAATAGTTATAGTGGTAGTAGTAGTTGTGGGAGTAGGAGTACCAGCAGAACCAGTAGTAGTTGTTGCAATAGTAGTAGTAGTCGTAGAAGTAGTAGCAGTAGCAATAGCAGCAGCAGGAGTTCTAGTAGTCGTAGTAGTAGTTGTTGTTGTTGTGGAAGAAGAAGAAGTAGTAGTAGTAGTAGTCATAGTAGTAGTAGCACTAACAGCAGTAGCAGCAGCCAGATTACTACTAGTAGTATTAATAATAGAAGCCGTAGTAGGAGTAGGAGGTGGAGTAGTAGTTGCAAGAGTAGTAGTAAAAATATTAGTTGTTGTTGTTGTTGTTGATGTTGTAGTAGCAGTTGCAGTAGTTGCAGTAGTAGTGCGAGTGGTAGTTGTAGTAGTAGTTCTTGTTGTAGTAGTAGTAGGAGTAGCAGTAGTAGTAGGCATAACATTTATTGTAATTGTAGTAGTAGCAGTAGTAGTAGTAGTAGTAGGAGGAGGAGGAGGAGGAGGAGGAGTAGTAGGAGTAGTAGTAGGAGTAGTAGTAGTAGCAGTAGTAGTAGCAATAGCAGTAGTAGTAGTAGTAGTGGTAGTAGTAGTAGTAGTAGTATTAGTAGCAGTAGTAGTAGTTATAGTAGTAGTACTACTAATAGTTGTAGTAGAAGCAGTACTAATAGCATTTGCAACAGTTGTAGAAGAATTAGCAGTAGTAGTAGGAGCGGTAGTTAGAGTAGTAGTAGTAGTAGCAATAATAGTAGTAGTTGTTGTTGTAAGAGTTGTAGTAGTAGTAGTAGCATCAGTAGTAGTAGCAGTAGTAGTAGTAGCAGTATTAGCAGTAGTAGTATGAGGAGTTTTAGTAGGAGTAGTAGTAGCAGGAGTAGGAGTTGTTGTAGGAGTAGTAGTAGGAGTGGTAGTAGTGGCAGTAGTAGAAATAGTTGTAGTAGTAGTGGCAGGTGTAGTCGTAGTAGTAGTCGTAGTAGTAGTCGTAGTAGCAGTAGTACTACTACTAGTAGTAATAGAAGCAGCAGTAGTAGTAGCAAAAGTAGTAGTTGTAGTACAAGAAGTAATAGTGAAAGTAGTACTAATAGTAGTAGTAGCAGCAGCAGCAGCAGTAGTAGTAGTAGAAGTAGTGTTAGTAATATCAATTGTTGTAGAAGTAGTAGTAGTAGAACTAGTTGTAGTAGCAGTAGTAGGAGCAATTGGTTGAGTAATAGTAGTATTGGTAGCAGCAGTAGCAGCAGTAGTTGTTGTTGTAGTAGTAGTAGTAGTAATTGAAGTAGTAGTAGGAGTAGGATCGAAGTAGCACAAATAGTAGATGTAGTTGTTGTGGTAGTAGTAGGAGTAGTAGCTATAGAAGTTGGTGTAGGAGCAATAGTTAGTGTTGTTTTTCTATTAGTTGTACTAGTAGGAGTTGTGGTAATAGTAGGTGCAGAAGTAGTAGTAGTAATTGTCATAGTAGTAGTAGATATAGTAGTAGTACTACTACGAGTTGTAGCAGAAGTAGTAGTACTTGTAGGTTTAGTAGTAGTAGCAGTAGCAGTAGTATTAATAGTAACAGTTGTACTAGAAGTTGCAGAAGTAGTAGTGGCATCAACAGTAGTGGTAGCAATAATAGTAGTAGCAGTTATTGTAGTAGTAGTAGCAGCAGCAGCACCAGCAGCAGCAGTAGTAGTAGTAGTAGTAGTAGTCATAGTAGTCGTAGTTATTGTTGTTGTTGTTGTTGTTGTTGTTGTTGTTGTTGTTGTTGTTATAGTTATAGTAATAGTAATAGTAGTAGGAGTAGTAGTTATTCTAGTAATACTAGTTGTGGTAGTAGTAGAAGTAATAGGAGTAGTAGTTGAAGTAATAGTAGTGGAAGGAGTAGTGGCAAATAGTAGTAGTAGAGGTACTTGTCGTTAAGTAGTACTAGTATTAGTAGTTGTAGTAGTCATAGTAGGAGTTAGCATAGGAGTTGTAGTAGGAGTAGTAGAAGTTTAAATAGTGGTAGTATTAGTAGTAGTAGTAGCAGTTGTAGTAGTAGTAGTAGCAGATGTAGTAGTTGTTGTTGTAGTAGTAGTAGTAGTAGCAGATGTAGCAACAGTAGATGTAGTAGCTGTAGTAGTAGAAGTAGTAGTAGAATTAGCAATAGTAGTAGTGGTATCAGCTGCAACAGCAGCAGCAGTAGTAGCAGTACTAGTTATAGTTTTAGTAGTAGTAGTAGTAGTAGCAGCAGTAGTAGCAATAGCAGTAGTAATAGTGGTAGTTGCAACAGTGTTAGTAGTAGTAGTAAGCGTAGTTGAGGTAGCATAATAGCAGTAGCTATAGTAGTAGTAACAGGAGTAGTCATAATAGTTGTATTAGTAGTAGCAGTAGTGGTAATAATAGTAGTTGTAGTAGTAGTAGTGGTAGAAGTAGGTGTAGCAACAGTGGTAGGAGTAGGAGTAGGAGAAATAGTCGGTGTTGTAGTAGTAGTAGTTGTTGTTGTTGTTGCAATAGTAATAATAGTAGTAATAGTAGTAGTAATAGTAGTAGTAGTAGTAATAGCAGTAGTAGTAGTAGTGGTAGTAGTAGTAAGAGTAGTAGTAGTAGCAAGAGGGGCAGTAATAATAGTACTAGTAGCAGCAGCAGTAGTAGTAGTAATAGTAGTAGTAGTAGTAGTAGAAGCTGCAGTAATACCAGTAGTAGCAGTAGTAGTAGAAGTAGTAGTAGTAGTAGTAGTAGTATTAGTAATAGTAGTAGTAATAGGAGAAGTAGTAGTAGTAGTAATAGTAGTAGTAGTAGTAATAGTAGTAGTAGATGTAGGAGAAGTAGTTGTAGTAGAAGTAGCAGCAGCAGTAGTAGTAGCAGTAGCAAAAGTAGTAGTAGTAGTAGTAGGAGTAGGAGTTGTTGTAGGAGTACTAGTAGGAGTAGTAGTAGTGGTACGAGTAGGAATAGTTGTAGTAGTAGCAGCAGCAGCAGCAGTAGTAGTAGTAGTAGTAATAGGAGTAGTAGGAGTAGTAGTAGCAGTAGTACTAATACTAGTACTAGTAGAAGTTGTAGTAGTAGTAGTAAAAGTTGTGGCAATTGTGGAAAAAATTGTAGTGAAGAAGTACTAGTAGTAGTAGCACCAGTAGTAGTGGCAGTAGTAGTAGTAGCACTCAAAGTAGTATTAGACGCAGTAGTAGTAGTAGTAGCTATAGCAAAAGTTGTACAAATTGAATCACAGTAGTAGTAATAGAAGTAGTAGTTGCAGTGGCAAAAGTAGTAGTTGTAGTAGGAGTAGTATGTGTAGTGGCAGTAGTAGCAGCAGCAGCTATAGTAGTAGTAGTAGCAACAACGGTAGCAGTAGTAGTTGTTGTTGTAGCAATAGTAGTAGTAGTAATCAGAGTGGGAGTAGGAGTAGTAGAAAGAGTTGTAGTAGTAATCGGAGTAGAAGTAGTAGTAGAAGTAGAAGTTGGAGTAGAAGTAGCAGTAAGAGTTATAGTTGTAGTATTTGTACTATTAGTAGTGGTAGTAGTACTACTAGTAGTTGTAGTATTAGTAGTAGTACTAGTAGGTGTAGTAGTAGTATTAGTAGTAGTAGTAGTGGTAGAAGTTGTCAAAGTAGCTGTAGTAGCAATAGTAGTAGTAGCAATAACAGTAGTAATAACAGTGTTAGGAGTAGTAGTAGTAGTTGTTGTTGTTGTTTTTCTAGCCATAGTAGTAGCTGTAGTTGTTGTTGTAGTAGTAGTCATAGACGTAGTTGTAGTACTAGTAGTACTAGCAACTACAGTGGTAGTAGCAGTCGTAGTAGTAGTAATAGTTGTTGTAGTAGTAGCAATAGTAGCATTAGTAGTGATAGTAGCAGTAGTAGAATCAGTAGACATAATAGTTGTAGTAGTAGTAGTAGTAGTTGCAGCAGCAGCAGCAATGCTAGCACTAGTAGTAGCAATAGCAGTAGTACTTGTGGTTGTAGTAGTAGTACTAATAGCCGTAGAAGTATTTGGAGAAGTAGTAGCCATAGTAGTAGTTATAGTTGCAGTTGTAGTAGTTGTAGCAATAGTAGGAGTAGAAGTATCAGCACGAGTTGTAGTTATCGTCGTAGTAGTAGCAGTAGTCATAGTAGTACTACTCGTGATACTTCAACAACAACAACTACTGCTACTACTACTCCTGCAACAACAACAACTAATACTACTATTACTATAACAACTACAACTACTTCTACTCCTACTTCTGCCAGTACAACTACAACTATTACAACTAATTCTACTATTGCTACTACTACTTTGATTACTACACCTACTGATACTACTATTACTAATACTACTAAAACAACAATAACTACTAATACCACCACTACTACTCGTGCTACTACTTCCACAATGACTACCACTACCACTACTACAATCACTACTACTCCTGCTACTACTTCCACAATGACTACCACTACTACTACCACTACCTCTACTACGCCTACTACTACCTCTACAACTACTGCTACTGATAGAACTACTACACTACTACTACAACTACTACTCATACTACTACTACTACTACTACTACTACAGCAACAACAACTACTACTACTACAAATACTACAAATACTACTACAACTACTACTACTACTGCTACAACAAATACTACTAATACTACTACTACTACCACTACTATGACCACTAATACTGCTACTAGTACTACCACTACTGCTACTACTACTACTACTGCTATTACAACTTCCTCTACTATAGCTACTACTACCTCTACTACTACTACTACTGATGCAACTATTACACTACTACTACAACTACTTCTACATTGCTATTATTATTGTTGCTCATACTACTACTACTGTTGGTGCTACTACTACTACAACAACAACTACTAATAGCACTTTAGCAACTTCTTTTACTAGTACTTCTACTACTACTATTAGTACTTGTACTAATACTGCTACTACTCATACTGCTACTACTATTACTGCTACTACCACTACTACTACTACTACTACTACTATTACTACTGCGACGACTACCACTGCTTCTACTACTACTTCTGTTGCTAATACGTCCACTCTTACTGCTACTACTACTATCACTTCTACTACTACTACTATAACTCCTACTTCAACTACTACTACTACAACTCCTACTTGTACTATTTTTACTAGTACTACTAAAACAACTACTCCTACTACTCCTCCTCCTCCTCCTCCTCCTCCTTCTCCTACTACTGCTACTACTATAAATACTACTAATACTACTACTACTATAAATACTACCAATACTATTACTACTACTATGACTACTACTACTACAAATACTACTAATGCTACTATTACTATGACTACTAATACTACTACTCCTGCTACTACTACTGCAGCTACTACTACTTCTACTACTACTACCTATACTACTACTACTACCTCGACAACTACTGCACCACTACTACAACTACTTCTACACTACTACTACTACTACTACTAGTGCTTCGAGAATAACTTCTACTAGTACTTCTACTACTACTACTCAAACTCCTACTACTGCTACTCCTACTTCTACTACTACTAATTCTACTTCTACTACTACTACTACTTCTACTCTTACTGCTACGACTATTACCGTTACTACTTTCACTATTACTTCTAATACTACTATTACAACAACAACTACTGCTACCACTACTACCACCACCACTACTACTCCTGCTCCTCATCCTCCTACTACTACTATTGATATAACAACTAGTGCTTCTTCTTCAACTCTGACTCCTAAAATTACTCCTACAACTACTTCTACTACTAGTGTCGCAGTAGCAACAGTTGTAGTAGTAGGAGGAGGAGGAGCAGTAGTAGGAGTGGGAGTTCGCATAGGAGTATTAGCAGTAGTAGTAGTAGGAACAGTAGTAGTGAAAGTATTAGTCATAGTAGTAGTAGTAATAGTAGCAGTACTAGTAGCAATAGTCGTAGTAGTAGTAGTAGTAGTGGTAGTGGTCATAGTTGTACTGGTAGTAGTTGTAGTTGAAGCAAGAGTAGTGGTAGGAGCAAGATTATGAGGAGGAGTAGTAGTAGTAGTAGTAGTTATAGTAGAAGTAGTAGCAGCCGTAGCTGTAGGAATAGTAGTAGTAGTAGTAGGTTTAGTAGTTGTAGTAGTAGTAGTACTTGTCATAGTAGGAGTAGTAGAAATAGTAGGAGTTATTGTTGGGTAGTCGTAGCAATAGCGGTAGTAGTTGTAATAGTAGTAGTATTTGTAGTAGTAACAGCAGTAGTAATTGGATTAGTAATTGTAGTAGTATTAAAAAAAGTAGTAGTAGGAGTAGTAGTTATAGCGATAGTACTAGCAGAATTAGTAGCAAAAGTAGTAGCAGCAGCAGGAGTAGTTGCAATAGTAGTAGTGGTAGAAGTAGTAGTTATTGTTGTATTGATAGACGCCAGAGGAGTAGTAGTACTAGCAGTAGCAGTAGAAGCAAAAATAGTAGCAGCAGTAGTAGCGAAAGTAGTAGTACCAATTGTGACCGTAGTAGTAGCAGTAGTTGCCGCATTGGCAGTAGTAGTAGTAGTCTTGTTTGCAGAAGAAGTAGTAGTAGTAGTAGTAGTACTAGACGTAGTAGTAACAATAGTCATCATAGTAGTGATAGTAGTTGTAGTAGTAGTGGTAGTAGTAGTAGTAGTCGTATCAGTAGCCGTAGAAGCATTAGTAGTAGCAGTGGAAGCAGTAGTAGTAGCAGTAGTAGTAGTAGTAAGAGTGGTAACAGTAGTAGTAATGGTAGTAGTTGTGGTAGTTGTTGGAGGAAAATTAGAAGTAGTAGTGGCAGTAGTAGCAGCAGTAGTAGCAGTAGTAGCAGTAATAGCAATAATAATAGTTATAGTAGTAGTGGTGGTTGCAATAGTAGTAGTAGTAGTAGTAGTTCTAGTGGTAGCCGAAATAGTAGCAGTAGTTGCCAGAATGGTAGTAGTTGTTGTAGAAGTAGTACTAGCAGAAGCAGTAGTACCAATAGTAGCACTAGCCGTAGTGTAGTACTTGTTGTAGTACTAGTAGTTGTATTAGCAGTAGCAGCACTAAGAGTAGCAGTGGAAGAGTAGTAGTAGTTGTAGTAAAAGTAGTAGTAGTATTATTAGAAGAAGAAAAAGAAGTAATATTAGTAGTATTAGTAGTAGTAGTAGTAGTAGTAGTAGTAGTAGTAGTAGTAGTAGTAGTAGTAGTAGTAGTAGTGGTACTAGATGCAGCAATAGTTGAAGTAGTAGTAGTAGCAGTAGTAGGAGTAATAGTAGTTGTAGGAGTGGTAGTAGTAGCAGTATTACTAGGAGGAGTTGTAGTAGCAGTAGTTGCAGTAGTAGTAGTGATAGTAGGAGTAGTAGTAGCAGTAGCAGTAGTAGTAGTAGTATTAGTAGTGATAGTAGTAGTAGTCCTAGTACTTGTAGCAGGAGTAATACTAGTAGTTGTAGTATTAGCAGCAGCAGTTGTAGTAGTACTAGTAGTTGTAGTAGAAATTATTATTGTTGTGGTAGAGCAAGGAGCAGTAGTAATATTTGTAGTAAAAGTAGTAGTCGACGTAGTAGTAGTAGTAAGAGGAGAGGAGTAGTAGTACTAGTACCAATTTTAGCAGTAGCAGCAATAGTACCGGTAGGAGAATTAATAGTAGTAGTAAAAGTAGTAGCAACAACAACAACAGTGCTAGTAGTAGTAGTAGTAGTAGTAGTGGTAGAAATAGTAATAGTTGTAGCAAAATTAGTAGTAGTAGTACTAGTAGTAGTAGTAGGCGCTATATTAGTTGTAGTATTAGTAGTAATAGTAGCATAATTAGTAGTAGGAATTGTGGCAGTAGTAGTAGTAGTAGTTGTTGTTGTTGTAGTGGTAGAAAAAGAAGTAGTAGTAGTATTAATAGTCGAGAGAGTAGTAGAAGTAGTAGTAGCAATAGTAGCACCGATAGTAGTAGCAGTAGTAGTAGCAGAAGCAGTAGTACCAGTCCTAGCCGTAGTAGTAGCAATTGTTGCCGCAATGGCTATGGTAGTTATAGTAGTTGCAAGTAGTAGCAGCAGCTGTAGTAGCAGTAGTAGTAGAAGTGCTGGTAAAAGTAGTAGTAGTAGCAGTAGTAATCCTAGTAGTCGTTGTTGTTGTAGTAGTAGTAACAGCAACGGAAGCAGCAATAGTAGTAGTATTACAAGCTGCAGTAGTAGTAGTAGCAGCGGAAGCAGTAGTAGCTGCAGTAGTAGTAGTAGTAGTAGCAGCAGCAGTAGTAGCAGTACTAGTTGTAATAGTAGTAGTAATAGTAGTAGTAGGAATAGTATTTGTAGTAATAGTAGTGGTAGTAGTAGTAGTAGTAATGGGTGTAGGCATAGTAGCAACAGTATTAGTAGTTGTTGTAGCATCAGCATTAGTTGTTGTAGTAGTATTAGTCGTAGCACTTGTTGTAGTAGGAGTAGTAGTAGTAGTAATTGTAGTGTTATTAATAGTAGCAGAAGTAGTTGTTGTAGTAGAAGTAGTAGATGCAGTAGTTTGATTAGTTGTAGAAGTAGTAGTAGTCATAGAAGCAGGACTAGGTGTTGGAGTAGTAGTAGTAGTGGTGGTGGCAGTAATAGTTGTAATAGGAGTAGTAGTATGAGTAGTAGTTTTTGTAGTCGAAGTTGTGGTAGTCGAAGTAGTAGTAGGAGTAGTAATAGGAGTAGGAGTTGGAGTGGTGGTAGTGTTGTAGCAATAGTTGTAGTTGTAGTTGCATTTGTAGTAGTAGTAGCAATTGTAGTAGTTGTAGTTGTAGTTGTAGTAGTAGAAGTAGTAGTGGTAGTAATAGGAGTAGGATTTGGAGCGCAAGTAGAGTAGCAGTAGTAGTAATAGTATTAGTTGTAGTAGAAGTAGTCAATGTAGTAGCAATAATAGGAGCTGCAGTAGTAGTAGTTGCTACAGGAGGGGGAGTAGTAGTAGTAGAAAAAGTAGTTGTAGAAGTAGTAGAAGTAGGCGTGATAGCATCAGTAGCAGTATTAGCAATAGTTGTAGTAGTAGTAGTAGTAGTAGTGGTAGCAGCAGCAGCATTAGTTATTATAGAAGTTGTAGCACTTGTTGCAGTAGTAATTGGAGTAGTAGTAGGAATAGTAGTAGGAGTAGTAGGAGTAGTAGTAGCAATAGGAGTATTAGTAGGAGTAGCGGTAGAAGTAGTTGTAGTAGTAGCAATAATAGTAAGAGTAGCACTAGAAGTAGCAGCAGTAGAAGTAATTGTAGTAATCACAGTTGTAGCAGTATTAGTAGTAATAGTAGTAATTGTAGTAGTAGCAGCAATAGTAGTAGTAGTATTAATAGTATTAGTAGGAGCCGTAGTGGTAGCAGAAGCAGTAGTTTTGGCAATTGAGGTAGTAGGAGTAGCAGCAGTAGTTGAAGTAGTAGTAGTAGTAGTAGTAGTAGCATTAGTAGTAGTTTTAGGAGTAGTAACAGTAGCAGTAGTAGCAATAATACTAGTAGTAGCAGTAGCGTCATCAATTGTAATTGCAGTAGTAGCAGTGGTATTAGTAGCAGTATAAGTCATAGTAGTAGTTGCAATAGTAGGAGCAGTAGTAGGTGCAGTAGTAGGAGTATTAGTAGGAGTAGTAGTAGTTGCAGCCAAAAGTAGTACCAATAGTACTAGTAGTGGGTAGTAGTAGTAGCAGTAGCAGTAGCCGTAGTAGTAGTAGTAGCAGGAGTAGCAATTGCAATAGTTGCACTATAAGTAATAGTAGAAGCAGTAGCAGTAGCGCTAGTAGCAGTAGTAAAAGAAGTTGTTGCCATAGAAGTAACATCACCGGTAGCAACACTAGTAGTAGTATTAGTAGTAGATGCAATAGCAGTGGTGGAAGTATTAGCAGCTATAGTCGCACTAGTCATATTAGTATGAGCAGTTACAGTAGCAAGAGTAGTAGTAGCAGCAGTAATAGTTGTAGCCATAGCATAAGTAGCAGTAGTATCAGTAGTAGTAGCAGCTGCAATAGTGGAAGTAGTAGTAGTAATAGTAGACACAGTAATAGTAGTCATAGTAGTAGTAGCAATAGTAGTAGCAGTAGTAGTAACAGAAGTAGTTGCAGTTTGAGCAATAGTAGTAACTGTAGTAGTAACAGGAGGAGCAGTAGTAGTAGTTGTAGCCGAAGTAGCAGGAGTAGTAGTAGTAGCGACAGTAGTAGTAATAGTAGTAGCAGCAGCAATAGTTGCATTGGTAGCAGTAGTAGAAACTGTAGTAGCACTAGTATAATTAGTAGCAATAGTGCAAGTAGTAGAAGTAGTAGAAGCAGTAGCAACAGTAGCAGCAGCAGTAGTAGTAATGGTAGTAGTAGTAGTACTAGAAGTACTAGCAACTATAGCCGTAATAGTAGTAGTAGTAATAGTAGTAGTATTACTGGTAGCAATAGTAGTAGTAGTAGTAATAATAGTTTTAGTAGTAGTAGGAGTTGTAGTAGTAGTAGTAGGAGTAGTAGTAGAAGTAGCAAAAGTAGAAGTGGTTGTTGTAGTAGTACTAGTAGTATTAGTTTCAAGAGTAGCAGCAGCAGTAGTTGTTGTTAGAGCCGGAGCAGCTGTAGTTGCAATAGTAGTAGCAGCAACTGTAGTGGCAGTAGCACTAGGAGTAGCGGCAATTGCAGCAAAAATAGTAGAGTTGCAATAGTAATAGCGGTCACTGTAGTAGTAGTAGTAGTAACTATAGCAGTAGCAGTCATTGTTGTAGCTGTAGTTTTACTACTAGTAGAAGTAGTAGCAGTAGTAGTACTAGTAGTCGTAGTAGCTGTTGGAGTAGTAGTAGCACTAGTAGTATTAGTAGAAATAGTAGTAGTAGTTATAGTGCTTGTAGTAGCAGAATCAATTGGAGCAGTAGTAGTTGTTGTTGTAGTAGCACTAGTAGTAGTAGGAGGAGGAGGAGGAGTCATGGTAGCAATAGATATAGCAGAATTTGTAGCAGTAGTGGTTGTAGTAGCAGCAGCAATAGTTGTAGTAGAAGTGGTAGTAGTAGCAGCTGCAGTAGCATTAGTCGTAGTAGTATGAGTAGTTGTAGTAGCAGGAGTAGCAGTAGTGGCAGTAATAGTTGTAGCCATAGCATAAGTGGCAGTAGTACCACCAGTAGTACTAGCAGCAGCAGTTGTAGTAGTAGTAGTAGTAGTAGTACTCATAGTAGTAGTAGCAACAGTAATAGCAATAGTAGAAGAAGAAGTACTTGCAGTAGTAGCAGTAGTGGTAATCATAGTAACAGCAACAACAACAACAGTTGTAGTTGTAACAGAAGTAGCAGGAGTAGGAATAGTAGCAGCAACAGTAGTAATAGTAGTAGCAACTGCAATAGTTACACTAGTAGTAGTAATAGAAGTTGTAGTAGCTGTAGTATTAGCAGTAGCAATAGTGCAAGTAGTAGAAGTAGTAGAAGCAGTAGTAGTAGTAGTAGTTGTTGTTGTAGTAGTAATAGTAGTAGTAGAAGTACTAGCAACTGTTGCAGTAGTAGTAGTTGTTGTTGTTGTCCAGTAGTGGTGGTAGTAGTAGTAGTAGTAGTAAGAGGAGTCGGACTAGTTGTAGAAGCAGTAGTAGGAGTAGTTGTTATAATAGTAGTAATAGTAGTAGTGTTAGTGGTAGCAGTAGTATCAACAGTAGTAATAGTAGTTGTGGTAGTAGTAGGAGTTGTAGTAGTAGTAGTAGGAGTAGTAATAGGAGTAGTAGAAGTAGAAGTGGTCATTGTAGTAGCACTATTAGTAGTAGTTGCAAGAGCAGCAACAGTAGTAGTTGTTATAAGAGCAGGAGAAACTATAGTTGCAGTAGTAGTAGCAGCAGTCATAGCAACTGTAGTTGCAGTAGCACTTAGAGTAGCGGCAATAGCAGCAGAAGTAGTCGAGTTGCAGTAGTAATAGCAGTCATTGTAGTAGTAGTAGTAATAGTAGTAACTATAGTAGTAGCAATCCTTGTTGTGGCTGTAGTTTTAATACTAGTAGAAGTAGTAGCAGTAGTAGTTGTAGTAGTCGTAGTAGCCGTTGGAGTAGTGGTAACACTAGCAGTATTAGTAGCAATAGTAGCAGTAGCTGTAGTACATGTAGTAGTACAATCAATTGGAGCAGTAGTAGTTGTTATTGTAGTAGCAATAGCAATAGTAGTAGCAGTAGTTGGAGTCATGGTAGCAATAGATATAGCAGAAGTTTTAGTAGTAGTGGTAGTAGTTGCAGTAGTATAAGCAGTAGTACTAGTAGTAGTAGCAGTAGTAGTGGTAATTGTAGTTGTAGTAGCCGAAGCCGTAGGACTAGTAGTAGTAGTGGCAGATGTAATAGTTGTAGCAATAGCAAGAGTAGTTGTCATGTTAGTTATAGTATTGGTAGTAGTAGAAGTACTAGTACCAACAGCAGTAGTAAGAGAGTACTAGTGATAGTAGTAGTAGTGGACTCAACAGTAGTTGTAGCCTTAGTAGAAACAACAGTAGCAGCGGAAGTAGTAGTAATAGTTGTAGTAGTAGTAGCAGCAGCAGCAGTAGTGCTAGTACTAGTAGTAGTAGTAGTAGCCTCAGTAGAAGTAGTTGTACTTGTTGTTGTTCTAACTGTAATAGTAGTACTAGTAGTAGTTGTTGTTCTTGTTCTTGTTGTAACAGCAATAATAGTAGCGGTTCAAGTAGTTGTAGTAGTAGCAAAAGTAGTAGTAGTACAAGTAGCAGTAGCAGTAGCAGTAGTGGCAGCAATAGCAGTTGCAGCAGCAGAAATAGTCGTAGCAGTAGCAGCAACAACAACAGTAGTAGTAGTAGTAGTTATAGTAGCAACAGTAGCAATAATATTAGTAGTTGTTGTTGTACTAGTAGTTGTTGTAGTAGTAGTAGTAGTAGTAGTAATAGTAGCAGAAGCTATAATAATAGTAGTAATAGTTCTTGTAGGAGTAGAAGTAGCGGTAGTAGTAGAAGTAATAGTAGTAATGGTAGCAATTGCAGCAATACCAGTAGGAGCAACAGTAGTAGTGGTAATACCGATAGTAGTAGTAGTAGTACCACCATTTGTAGCAGTAGTAGCAGCAGTACTAATTGAAATAGAAGTTGAATAGTAGTGGTGGTAGTAGTTATTATCATAGTTGAACACTTACTAGCATTAGCAGTAAGAGCGACAACAGTAGTGCAAGCAGCAGTAGCAGTAGTAGTAATAGTAATTGAATAGTAGCAGTAGTAATAGTAGCATTAGCAGTAAGAGTAGCTGCAGTTGTAGCAATAGTAGAAGTGGTTACAGTAGTTGTTGTTGTAGTAGAAGTAGCAGTAGTAGTAGAAGTAGTAGTAGCAGTAGCAGTAGTCGTAGTAGCAGTGGCAGTAGAAGAAGTTGTAGTTGTGGTGGCGGTTCTAGTAGTAGTAGGAGATGTAGTGGCAATAGTAATAGCAGTTGTAGGAGAAGTGGTAGTAGTAGTAGACGTAGCAGAAGTAGCAGAAGTAGCAGCAGCAGCAGTAGTAGTAGTAGTGGCAGCAGCAGGAGCAGGATTAGTAGCAGTAGTAGTAGCTGTAGTAGTAGCTGTTGTTGTTGTAGTAGTTATAGCAGTTGAAGCAGTAGTAGTAGTCATAGCAGCAGTAGTAGTAGAAATAGTAGTAGTATAAGTAGTAACATCAATGGTACAATTACTAGTAGTAGTTGTAGTAGTTGTAGCAACAAGAGTAGTCGTAGTAGTAGTAGTAGTAGTAGTAGTAGTTGTTGTTGTTGTAGTAGTAGTAGTTGTTGTGGTAGTAGTCGTAGTAGTAGTAGTCATTGTTGTAGTAGTCGTAGTAATTCCAGTAGTAGTAGTCGTAGTAGTAGTAGTAGTGGTGATAGTAGCAGTAGCAGCAGTAACAACAACAATAGTACTAATAGTAGCAGTAGTAGTCGTAGTCGTAGTAGTAATAGTACTAGTAGTAGTTCTACTAGTATTAGTAGTAGTGGTAGTAGTGGTAGTAGTAGTAGTGGCGGTGGTGATAGTAGTAGTAGTAGTCGTAGTAGTGGTAGTAGTGGTAGTAGTAGTCGGAGTAGTAGTAGTACTCGTAGCAGTAGTAGTATTAGTAGCAGTGGCAGTAGCAGCAGCAAGAGTAGTAGCTATAGCAGTAGCAGTAGCTGTAGTAGTAGCAGTAGTTGTTGTTGTAGTAGTAGTTGTAGCAGTAGTCGCATTTGTAGCAGTAGCTGTAGTGACCAAAGTAGTAGTTGCAGTAGTAGTAGGTGTGGTAGTAGCAGTAGTAGCAGAAATTGTAGTAACAGTTGTAGTATTAGCAATAGTGGTAGCAATAGTAGCAGTAATAGTAGTAGTAGTATTTGTGATAGCTATAGCAGTAGTTGCAGTAGTAGTGATAATATTAGTAGCTGTAGAAGCAGTAATAGTAGTAGAAGTTGTGGGAATACTAGCAATAGGAGTTGTTGTAGCCATAGTAGTAGTAGCAATAGTTGCAGTAGTAGGAAATGTAGCAATAGTTGTTACTGCAGGAAAAGTAGTAGTAGTTGTAGTTATAGTAGTAGTAGTAGTAGTAGTAGCCATAGATGTTGTATCTGCAGTAGTAGTAGCAATAGCAGTAGTATTAATAGTAGTAGTAGTGGAAGTAGAAGAAGTAGTACCAGTAGCAATAGAAGTGGTACTTGTAGAAGTAGTAATAGTAGTAGTAGTAGTAGAAGAAGCAGTAGCAGTATGGTAGCAATAGTAGTAGTAGCAAGCGTAGTTGTAGCAGTAGTAGTAATAGCAGTAGCTGTAGCAACACTAAGAGTAGTAGCAGCAGTAGGAGCAATAGCAGCAGTAGGAGTAGTAGGAGAAGTAGTAGTAGTAGTTATTGTAGTAGTAACAGTAGTAGCAATAGCAGTAGCAGCAGTATTAGTAATAGTAGTGGCAGTGGTAGTAGTACAAGTAGTAGCAATAGTAGGAATGGTAGAGGTACAAGAAGTAGAAGTAGTAGTAGTAGTATTAATAGCCACAGTATTAGTAGCAATTGTAGTAGTAGTAGCACCAGTTGTAGTACCAGCAGCAGTAGTAGTAGCAACAATAAGAGGAGGAGAGTAGTGGTAGTAGTAGCAGTACTAGTAGCAGAAGTAGTAGCCACAACAGTAGTAATAGTAGCATTGTTACTGCTACAACTACTGCTACTGCTACTGCTACTACTACTCCCACTACTACTAGAACAACAACTACAACAACAACAACAACCACCACTACTACTACCACTTCTACTACTTCTACTTCTACTACTACTACTACTACTGCTATTGCGGCTATTACTACTGCTACTAATACTACTACTCCTATTGTTACTACTATTACTGCTACCACTACTACTACTGCTGCTGCTTCTCCTACAACAACTACTACTACTACTTCTGTTGCTGTTACTGCTAACACGGGTACTATCACTGCTATTATTACTGCTACTACAACTGCAACTACAACTACTGTTGCTGCTGCTACTACAACTACTGCCACTATAACTATAACTAATACTATTGTTGTCGTTGCTGCTACTACTACTCCCAACTTCTACCATAACTACTACTGCTGCAACTACTACTATTGCTACTACTACTACTTTTACTATTACCACTACTACTAGTGCTTGTACTATTACTTCTGCGACTACTACAACTGCTACTAAAATTGCCACTACTGCTACTACTACAACTTCAACTACTAGTACAACTACTATGACTACGACTGTAACTACTCTTACTACAGCTATTGCTACTGCAACTACTCTTACTACAACTACTGCTACTTCTACTTCAACTGCTTCTGCTACTACTACTGCTGCAACTACTACAACTACTACAACTATTACTGCTTCTACTAGTTCTGCTGCTACTACTCTTGCCCATACTACTACTACTATTGCTGCTGCTCTGACTACAGCTACTTCTACTACACCTACAAAAACTACTACTACAACAACCGTAACTTTTACAACAATGGCTACTTCTACAACTACTCCTATAACAACAGGAACCACTACTACTACAACTACTACTACTAAAAATATTAATAGAAATACACCATCTACTACTACTACTAATACTACTACTACTAATTCTGATCGTAATACCACTACTGCTGCTTCTACTACTACTACAACTGCTATTACTACTACTACTACTCCTGCTGCTGCTACTACTACTATTTCTTCTTCTACCTTATCTACTACTACTACTGCGACTATTGCTACTACTGCTTCTACTTTTACTGCCACTATTACAACTACTACAACAAAAATAACAACACCACCTACTACTACTACGATTACTATTACTATAACTACTACAATCACTACTGCCATAACTATTACTAGTTCTTCTACTCCTAATACAACTACAGCTACTACTGCTACTATTAGTGCTAGTGCTACTACTCTTGCAACAATTATTGCTATTACTACTAATGCTACTACTACTACTTGTACTACTTCTGCTACTACTACTGCTATTACTACTACAATGGCTACTTCTACTACTACTACTATTACTACTACAACTACTGCAACAACTGCAACTACTACTACAATGGCTACTTCTACTACTACTACTACCACCACCACCACCACTACTACTACTCCTCCTCCTCCTCCTCCTACTACTACTACTACAACTAATACGACTACAACTACAACTTCTGCTACTAAAAATACTGTTGCAACTAATACTATGAATACAATATTGCTATTACTAATATTATTGCTACTAATACTAATTATATTACTACTACTAATACTACTACTACTACTACTACTACTACTTCTGCTACTTTTATTGCTACTTCTATTTCTAGTACTCCTACTACTACTGCTATGACTTCAACGACTACTACCACTACCATTGCTATTACTACTATTCTCCAACTACTACTACTTCTGCTACTAAAACTGCTACTATTTCTACTAGTTTCAGTACTACTATTATTACAGCTACGACGACTATTGGTACCGCTACTACTGCTACAACTGCAACTGCTGCAAGTACTACTACTACTAATATTGCTGCTACTATCGCTGCTACTACTGCAAGTACTACTACTACTCATTCTCCTATACCTATTGCTACCACTACTCCTACTCCTACTACTTCTATTATTACTACTAGTACTACTACTACTACAACAACAACAACAACTACTACTACTACTACCACAACTACTTCTACTACTATTACTACTACTTCTCCTTCTGCTACTACTACTACCACTACTACTACTACTATAACAACAACAACTACTACTACTATTACAACTTCTACTACTAGTACAACTATTTGTGTTACTTTTACTTCTGCTACTACTGCTACTACTACTAACACTACTACTACTACTGATATTACTTCTACTACCATAATAGCTGCTACTCATACTGCTACTATTACTAGTACGACTACTACTGCTACTACTACTATGACTACTACTACTACCACTACTTCTACTCCTACAACTATAGCCACCACGACGGCTGTGACTACAGCTACAACTGCTACTACTACTACTGTGGGTACTACTATTGCTACAATTACGGCTGCTACTACAACTACTACTATGACTGCTACTACTACAACAGCTGCCCTGATTGCTACCGCTACTAATATGGCTACTACTACGGCTTCTACTTAGACTGCTAATACTACAGCTACTGTTGCTATTGCTGCAACTACTACTATTGCTACTTCTACTACGAATACTACTACAACTACAACTATGACTGTTGCAGCCGCTGCTAATAATACTACTACTTCGAGTTCTCCAACTTATACTAGTACTACAACTACTACTATTGCTACTACTACTGCGACTACAACTATTACTGCTACTACTACTATAGCTACTACTACAGCTACTACTACTGCTACTACTGCTGCTCCTGCTACTGCTGCACCTGCTACTAACACTACTACTGCTACTACTACTACTACTACAAGTACTACTACTAATACGAGTACTGCAACTACTTCTCCTACTGCTACTACTACTACCACTATTGTTGCTGCTACTGCCACTACTTCTACTGCACTAACTACTACAGCTACAACTGCTACAACAAGTGCTACTGCTTCTATTCTTGCTACTACTACTACTACTGCTATAATTACTACTAGTACTACTACTGCTACTACTACTGCTGCTACAACTACTACTGCTACTGCTACTGCTGCTGCTGCTACTACTGCTACTCCTACTACTAGTACTACCACTACTACTAATACAACTACTAATGCTCCAAACAATACTACTACTGCTGCTACAACAACAACTACTACTATTAATGATGTTGTTGTCAAAACCACCACCACCACTACTACTGCTTCTACTTCAACTGCTACTACACTGCTACTTCTTCTACTATTGCTGTTGCTACTACTATTGTTACTACTACTCCTGCTATTGCAACTAATGTGGCTACTCATGCATCTTCTGCTATAGTGACTACTACTACTACTACTACTATAGCTACTTTTACAACTATTACTACTACTAGTACTACTATTATAACTACTACTATAACTACTATAACTACCGGTACGCCTACAATAACAACTACTACTACTTTACCTACTACTACTGCTGCTGCTATTGCCACTACCACAACTACTGCTATTGCAACTACTACTGCTACTACTATTGCTATTTCTACTACTACTACTGCCACTACTTCTCCTACTACTACTACTATGACTTCTATTCCTAGAGGTACTACTACTGCTGCTACTATTGCTACTGCTACTTCTACTTCAACTACTACTACTACTACTCCTCCTAATATAACAACTGTTACTGTGGCAACTACTGCTAATACTACTACTACTACTACTACTACTACTACTACTATTGCTACTGCTGCTAATATTGCAACTACGGCTGCAACTAGTACTTCTCCAACTACTGCTACTACTACTAATACGGCTAATACTACTACAACTACTACTACTACATCTTCTCCCCCTCCTACTACCACTACTACTACAATGACCACTGCTACTGCTACTACTACTATTACTACAACTACTACTTCTTAAACTACTACTACTACTTCTATTGTTATTCCTACTTCTAGTTCTACAACTACTACGACTATAACTACTATTACTGCTACTACGGCTACTACTACTACTACAACTCCTGCTACTACTACTTCTACTACTATTCCTCTAGTTGTTGATACTACTACTACTGCGGCTACTAACACTACTACTACTATGAATGCTACAGCTACTACTGCAACTCTACTACTACTCCTTCGACTACTACTACTACTACTACTACTACTACTACTGCTACTACTACTACTACAATTGCTGCTAATACTATTACTACTACTACTACCACAAATGCAAATATTGCTTCTACTACTACTACTATTACAACTACTGCTCCTACTGATGCTTCTACTGCTACTGCAATACTACTACTACAAATACCTTTACAACTACTGCTACTACTAGTACTACTGCTCTAACTACTTTTGCTACTACTACTACTACTTCCACTTCTCCTACAATAACAACAACTACTATTTCTACTACTGCTACTACAACTATAACTACTGCTACATCTACTATTGCAACAGTTGCTACAACTGCTACAACTACAACTGCTACTACTACTACTGGTACTACTACTTTTATTACTACGGCTACCACTACTACTGCTACTACTACTGCTACTACTACTGCTAGTACTACTACTGCCACTGCTACTACTTCTACTACTACTTCTCCAATTACTTCTACTACTACTACGACTTCTACTCCTAATAGTACAGGTGCTACAATAGCAACTACTGCTACTACAAAGACCACTACTTTTGCTACTGCTACTGCTACAACAAATTAAATTGCTACTACTACTACTGCTGCTGCTACTACTATTGCAACTACTGCTACCACTGCTGCTGCTACTATCTCTCCAACTACTATTACTACTACTAATAAAACTAATACTACTTCTGCTACTACTACTACTACTTCTAGTACTACTTCCATAATTACTACTAATACTATTACATCAACTACTACTACAGCTACAGTGACCACTGCTACTACTACTACTATTGTTATAATGACTTCTACTACTGCTACTGCTACTACTATTGAACAAATAGTAGGAGCTAAAGTAGTAGTCACAGTAGTAGTTTTAATGGGTGTAGCAATAATTGTATCATTAGTAGTAGTACTAGGAGTAGTAGTTGTAGCAGCAATAGTATTAGTAGCAATAGTTGCAATAGTAGTAGTATGAGTAATAGTAGGAAAAAATTGTAGAAGTAATATTTTCTATTACTATTGTTGTTGTTGTTGCTGCTACCACTACTATTATTGCTGTTGAGGGCACTAGTGCGATTATGAATACTACTTCTACTAGTACCACTAGTACTACTACTACTACTAGTACTACTACTATTACTAGTACTTTCACCACTACCACTACTACAAATAATAATAATATTACTACTACTACTACGACGACGAACACTACTTTTACTCCCACTACCACTGGTGCTATTACTACTGTTACTACTACTACTACTCCTGGTTCTATTACAACACCTAACACTCCTACTAATAGGAAGACTGCTACTACTAATAGTACAACTGCTTCTACAACAAAAACTACTACGACCACTAATATTACAACCTCTACAACTTCAACTTCTTATACTGCTACTATGACTACTACTATTCCTAATACTACTACTACTTCTACTACTATTCCAACTGCTACTCCTACTACTGCTACTATGACTACTCTACTACTACTACTCCTCCTACTACTACAACTACAACTACTATAACAATTGTAACTCCTTCTACTACTCCTTCTACAACTCCTACTGCTACTAATACTACAACTACTACTACTATATCTACTACTACTACTTCTAATACTACTACTAGTACTACTACTAATACTACCACTAATACTAATATCACTACTGTTGCTACTACTACCGCAACCACACCTACTACTACTACTACTGATACTAATACTACTACTACTACTACTACTACTACTAATACTAATACTACTACTACTACTACTAATACTACTGCTGCTGCTGCTGCTGCTGCTGATACTACTGCTACTATTGCTGCTGCTGCTTCAACTACTACTCCTACAGCTACGGCTACTCCTACTATTACTATGAGAACCACTAATACTACTACTACTGCTGCTGCTATTACTATAATTACTACTATTACCGCCACAACTACTACTACTAATAGTACTACAACAACTACTAGTGCTACTGCTACTACTAGTACTATTACTCCTATTACTATCACTACAACAACTACTACTACTGTCATGAATACTACTACTACTCCTCCTACCACTACTACTACCACTACTACTGCTACCACTACTCCACCTACTACAACCCCTACTACTATTCCTACTCCAACTCGTAATAATACTACTACTACAACTACTACAAGTCCTACTCCAACTCCTACTACTACTACTACTCCTCCTACCAATACTACTACTACTACTACTACTACTACTACTACTACTACTACTACAACTACTACAACAACTACTACAACTGCTACGACTATAACTCTGATTACTTCCACAAGTATTGCTACTGCTACTACAACTACATCTCCTCCTCCTACTTCTATTCCTACTGCCACTACTATTACAACTCCCACCACTACTACTACTACTTCTACTAGTACTAGTACTAGTACTACTTCTACGGCTACTACTGCTACTTCTTCGATTTCTACAACTACTGCTTCTACTATTCCTTCAACTACAACAATAATAACAACAACAACTACTCCTGCTGCTGCTAATACTACTACTATCGCTACTACACTACAAGAATAACTACTACTATCACTAGTGACACTACTACTGAACCTACTACTGTTATGAATACTTCTAAAAATGCGACTACTACTACAACAACTACTATAGCTACTACTACTACTACTACTACTTATGCTACTACTACTGCTGCCACTATAGGTATAATTACTCCTCCTTCTATGACTACTACTCCGACTAATGCTACTGCTGCTAATACTTCTACCACTACTACTTCTAGAATAGTGACTACTACTACTACTACTGCTACTGCTACTGCTACTACTACTACTACTACTACTACTACTACTACTACTACTACTACTACTACTACTACTACTACTATTACTACAGCTACTACTACTACAACAACAAATACTACTACTACTACTGTTATTGCTACTACTACCACTACTACTCCCACTACTACTACTACTACTACTACAACAACTACTGCTACTACTTTTGCTTCTACAACAACAACTACAACTATTATTGTTGTTGTTGTTGTAACCACTACTACTACTACTGTGACTTCTCCTACTACTACTGCTACTACTACTACTATTACAACTAATGCGGCTACTCATGCATCTACTACTACAGTTACTACTACTACTACTACTACTACTACCATTATAGCCAATTTTACAACTACTGCTACTACTAGTACTACTATAATAACTACTACTATAACTACTATAACTACTGCTATGCCTACAATAACAAATACTACAACTTCACCTACTATTGCTATTGTTACTGCTACTACCACTACCACAACTTCTTCTAGTGCAACTACTACAGCTATTACTATTGATATTTCTACTACTGCTGCTGCTGCTACTTCTGCTACTACTACTACTCCTACTATGACTTCTATTCCAACACGTACTACTACTACTGTTGCTACTATTACTTCTGCTATAACTACAGTTAATACTACTACTATTACTACTATTGTTATAGTAGTAGCAATTGTAGTAGCAATAGCAATAGTAGTAGTAGTAGTAGTAGTGGTGGTAGTAATAATAATAGTAGTAGTAGTAGCCATTGTACAAATAGAAGGAGTAGTGGTACTAGTAGTAGCAACAATAGTAGTATTAGTATTAGGAGTCATAGTAGCAGTAGTAGTAGCAGCAGCAGTAGTAGTAGTAGTACTAGTAGATGAAGCAGCAGTAGCAGTAGTAGCAGTAGTACTACTACTAGTAGTAGTAGCAGCAGTTGCAATAGAAGTAGCAGCAACAGCAGCAGCAGCAGTAGTAGTAGTAATATTAGCCATAGTAGTAGCATTTGTAGTTATATTTGTAGTAGTATTAGTAATGGTTATAGCAAAGGTAGTAGTAGCAACAGTAGTAGTAATAGCAATAGTAGCATCAGAAGTAGTAGTAGTAGCAACAGTAGCAGTAGCAGCAGTACTTGTAGTAGTAGTACTAACAACTGTAGCATTGGTTGTAGTTGTAGTTGTAATAGTAGTAGTAGGAGGAGAAGTAGCAGCAGTAGTAGTTGTTATAGCTGCAGTGTAGTAGTTGTTCTTGTAGTAGTAGCTGCAGCAGCAATAGCTGTTGTAGAAATAGTGGTAGCAACAACAATAGTAGTAGTCGTTGTAGTAGTAGTGGTAGTGGCAATAGTCGTAGTTGTAATATTAATAATAATAGTAGTAGTAGTAGCAGTAGTGGTAGTAGTTGCAGCCACAGTAGCAGAAGTAATAGAAGAAGTAGCAGTAGTATCAGTAGTAGTAGCCGTAGTAGTTGTAGTAGTAGTAGTTCCAGTAGCAGCAGAAGCAACAACATTAGTGATGGTAGTAGTATTACTTGAAATAGTAGTAGTAGTAGTGGCAGTAGCAATAATAGTACTAGTTATAGCAGTAGTGGTTGTAGTGTTAGTAGTAGCAGTCGTAGCACAAGTAGTAATAGCAGTAGTAGTATTAGCAATAGGAGTAAGAATACTAGTAATAGTTTTTCAATAGTAATAGTAGTTGTTGTAATTGTACCAATAGTAGTAGGAGCTGTAGTAGGATTAGTAGTTGTACTGGTAGTTGTAGTAGTAGTGTTCGAAGTAGTAGTAGTTGTAGATGTAGCAGTAGTAGTAGTTGTTATTGTTGTAATAATAGTTCTGGTAGCATTGGTAATAGTAGTGGTAGTAGAAGTGGTAGAAGCAGTAGTAGTACTTGTAATATTTGTTGGAATAGCAGTAGCTACAAGAATAGAATTAGTAGTAGTAGTTGTTGTTGTTGTCATTATATTAGAAATAGTTGTATAGTAGTAATAGTTGTTGTGGCAATAGTAGAAGTAAGAGTATTAGGAGTTTGTAGTAAATGTAGTCATTGTAGTAAAAGTTGTTGTTGTATTAGTTTAAGTAGGAGTTGGAGTTGGAATAGGAGTAGCAGTAGTATAAGTAGTACTAGTACTAGTAGTAGCAGTAGTCGCAGTAGTAGGTGTTGCAGTAGTAGTTGTAGTAGCAGTAGTAGTAATGGTAGTATTAGTTGTAGTAATAGTAGTAATGGAAGTATTAGTAGTAGTATTAGTAGTTGAAGTTGTAGAAGTCATAGTAGTAGTTGCATTAATAGTAGTAGTTTTGGTAATAGCAGGAATAGCAACACTAGTAGTAGTAGTAACTATAGTAGTAGTAGTAATAGTAGTTGTAGTAGTCATAGTAGTAGTAGTAGTGGAAGTTGTAGTAGTAGTAATAGTAGGAGTAGTCGTAGTAGTAGTAGGAATAGTAATTGTAGTAGGAGTAGTATTAGTAGTAGGAGTGGTAATAGTAGTAGTAGTAGTACTAAAGTTAGCAGTTGTAATTGTAGTTGTAGCAGTAGTAGAAGTCATAGGAGTAGTAGTGGTAGTTGTTTTTATTGTAAAAGTCAGTGTTGGAGTAGTAGAAGTTGTAGATGTAGCAGTAGCAGTGGGGGTGGTAGTTGTAGTTGTAGTATTAGCAGTAGCAGTAGTAGTAATAGGAGAAGTAGCAGTAGTAGCTATAATAGTAATGGTAGTAGGAGTAGTATTAGCAATTGGAGTAGTAATAGTACTAGTAGTATTTGTAGAAATAGTAGTAGCAAAAGTATTAGTTTGAATTGTAGTGGTAGCAGTTGCAGAAGTCATAGGAGTAGCAGTAGCAGTAGTTGTTGAAAAGTAGGAGTTGGAGTAGTAGAAGTTGTAGATGCAGTAATAGTAATCTTAGTTGTTGTTGTAGTAGTAGTAGTAGTATTAGGAGTAGTAGTAGCAGTGGTTCTAGTTGTTGTGGAAGTAGTTGTAGTCGTGTTTATATTAGTGCTAGTAGTATTATTACTGGTAGTAGTAGAAGAAGAAGAAGAAGTAGTAGTAGTTGTAGTAGTAGTAGTATTAATAGTAGCAACAGTAGTAGTAGTGGAAGTAGTAGTAGCAGTAGTTGTTGTGGTAGTAGTGGTAGTTGTGTAGTAGTAGTTGAAGTAGCAGTAGTAGCGGTAGCAATAGTTGTGTATTAGTAGTAGAGATAGCAAAAGTAGTAATAGTTGTAGTACAAGAAGTAGTAGAGGAAGTCATAGAAGAAGAAGAAGTAGTAGTAGTCGTAGTAGTAGTAGTAATAGTAGTAGGGTTCGAAGTAGTAGTAGTTGTAGATGTAATAGTAGTAGTAGTTGTTGTCGTTGTTGTTGTAATAATAGTAGTAGTAGTATTGGTGGTAGTAGTGGTAGTAGAAGTGGTAGAAGCAGTAGTAGTACTAATAATAGTTGTTGGAGTAGCAATAGCTGCAAGAGTATAAGTAGTAGTAGTAGTTGTTGTTGTTGTTGTTGTTGTCATTATAATAGAAATAGTAGTATAATAGTAATAGTTGTTGTGGCAATAGTAGACGTAGGAGTATTAGGAGTTTGTAGTAAATGTAGTGGTTGTAGCAGTTGTTGTTGTTGTATTAGTTTAAGTAGGAGTTGGAGTTGGAATAGGAGTAGCTGTAGTATAAGTAGTACTAGTATTAGTAGTAGCAGTAATGGCAGTAGTAGGAGTTGCAGTAGTAGTTGTAGTAATAGTAGTAATGGTACTATTAGTTGTAGTAGTAGCAGCAGAAGCAGTAGCAGAGGAAGTTGTAGTAGTAATAGTAGCAATAGTAGTAATAGTAGTTGTAGTTGTAGTTGTAATAGAAGTGGAAGTATTAGTTGTAGTATTAGTAGTTGAAGTTGTAGAAGTCATTCTAGTAGTTGCATTAGTAGTAGTAGTTTTAGTAGCAGCAGGAGTAGCAACACTAGTAGTAGTAGTAGTAATAGTAGTTGTAGTAGTGGTAGTAGTAGTTATAGTATTAGCTTTTGTAGTAGTAGTAGTAGGAGTAGTCACAGTAGTAGTAGGAATAGTAATAGTAGTAGGAGTAGTATTAGTAGTAGGAGTGGTAATAGTAGTAGTTAGTATTTGTAGTAGTAGTAGTACTAGTCACAGTAGTAGTAGGAATAGTAATAGTATTAGGAGTAGTATTAGTAGTAGGAGTGGTAATAGTAGTAGTTAGTATTTATAGTAGTAGTAGTAGTAGTAGAAGTAGTAGTTGTAATTCTAGTTATAGCAGTAGCAGAAGTCATAGGAGTAGTAGTGGTAGTTGCTTTTGTTGTAAAAGTCAGTGCTAGAGTAGTAGAAGTTGTAGATTTAACAGTAGTAGTGGGGGTGGTAGTTGTAGTTGTAGTATTAGAAGTAGAGGTAGTAGTAGTAGGAGAAGTAGTAGTAGTAGTTGTAATAGTAATAGTAGTAGTAGTAGTATTAGTAATTGGAGTAGTAATAGTACTAGTAGTATTTGTAGTAATAGTAGTAGTAAAAGAAGTAGTTGGAATTGTAGTGGTAGCATTAGTAGAAGTCATAGGAGTAGAAGTAGTAGTACTTGTTGAAAAATAGGAGTTGGGGTAGTGGAAGTTGTAGATGCAATAATAGTAGTAGTTGTTCTTGTTGTTGTTGTAGTAGTAGTATTAGGAGTAGTAGTAGCAGTGGTTGTAGTTGTTGTGGAAGTAGTTGTAGTCGTGTTTATGCTAGTACTAGTAGTATTAGTACTGGTAGTAGTAGTAGAAGTAGTAGTAGTAGTAGTAGTAGTAGTAGTAGTAGTATTAATAGTAGCAACAGTAGTAGTAGTGGAAGTAGTAGTAGCAGTAGTTGTTGTTGTAGTAGTGGTAGAATGTAGTAGTAGTCGCAGTAGCAATAGTTGTGTATTAGTAGTATAGATAGCAAAAGTAGTAATAGTAGTAGTACGAGAAGTAGTAGAGAAAGTCGTAGAAGAAGAAGAAGAAGAAGAAGAAGTAGTAGTAGTAGTAGAAGTAGTAGTAGTAGTTGTTGTTGTTGTTGTAGTAATAGGAGTTGTAGTCGTAGGAGTAGTAGTAGTAGTAGTAGCAGTAGTAGTAGCAACAGCTACAAAAATAGTAGTAGCAGCAATAATAGTAGTAGTAGCAGTAGTTGTAGTATTAGAAGTAGTAGTTATTGAGTGGGAGTAACAGTAGTAGAAGTAGTAGTGGTAGTAGGAGCTGTAGCAGTAGTAGAGCAGCAGCAGTAGTAGTAATAGTAGTTGTAGTCGTAGTTATTTTTGTAGTAAAAGATGTAGGAGTAGGAGTAGGAGTAGTAGTAGGGATAATAGTATAGGTGGTGGTAGTAGTAGTAACACTAGTAGTAGGAGTAGGAGAAGTAGTAGTGGTAGGAGTAGGAGTAGTAGTAGGTGTTGTAGTAGTAGTGAGAGTAGGGGTAGTAGTAGGAGTAGTAGTAGTAGTAATAAAAGTAGGAGTAGTAGTAGTAGCAAGAGGGGAGTAGTAGTTGGAGGAGGAGTAGTAGTAGGAGTAGGAGTAGTTGTAGGATTAGTAGTAGTAGGAGTAGGAGTTGTAGTAATTGTAGTTGGAGTTGGTGGAGAAGTAGTAGTAGTAGGAGTAAGACGAGGTGTAGTTGTCGGAGTAGCAGTTGGAGCAGTAGTACTAGTAGTAGTAGGAGTAGTAGTAGCTGGAGGAGATATACTAGTAGTAGTGGGAGTAGGTGTAGGAGTTGTAGTAGGAGAAGTAATAGTTGGCATAGTGGTAGCAATAGTTGCAGTAAGATTAGTAGTAGCAATAGTAGTAGTAGTAACAGTTGTAGTAGTTGTAGTATTAGTAGTAGTTGTTGTAGTAATAGTAGTACTAATAGGTGTAGTAGTAGTCTGAGTTGGTGTAGGAGTAGTAATAGTAGGAGTTAGAGTAGAAGCAGTATTAGTAGTTGTTTTAGTAGCTGTAGAAGGAGTAGTAGTAGTAGCAGTTGTACTAGTAGTTGTATTAGCAGTAGTAGCAGCAGTAGAAGTAGTAGTAGTAGCAGTTGGACTAGTAGTAGAATTAGTAGTAGTAGTTTTAGTAGTTGTAGTATTATTAGTAGTAGTAGGAGTTGTTGATGTAGTAGTAGTAATAGTTGTAGTTGCGGTAGTAGCAATATTACTCGATGTATTAATACTAGCAGTAGTGGGACAAGGAATAGTAGTATTAGTAGTTGTAGTAGTGCTATCGCTACTATTGCTACCATTCCTACTTCTGCTCCTGCTACTACTCTTGCAACTAATGCAACTGCTACAATTACTACTACTGTTGTGACTGCTGCTACTGCTACTACCAACACAACTAGTACAAGAATGACTACTACAACTACTGCCACTCCTACTAATACTACCACCACAACTACTGCTATTACCACTGCTACTAAAACTTCTACTACTACTACAACTACTACTACAACTACTATTACTACAACTACTACTACAACTACTACAACCAGTACTACTACTACTACAACTACAACAACTACTTCAACTGTTGCAGGAGCAACAACAAAACTGCCACTACACTACTACTACTACTACTACTACTACACCTAGTTTGACTACTAATACTATTACTTCTCTTACTATTACTACCATTGCAACTTCTACTACTACATCTTCTACTACTACAACTACAACTGCTCCTACTGTGACCACTACTACTACTGGCACTGCTCTACTACTATCAGTACTATTTCTACTACTACTACAAGTACTGCTACTTCTACTACTGCTCTGCTTCTACTACTGCTCTACTTCTACTACTATCACGGCTACTACTATTGCTACCACAATAACAATTACTACTAGTACAACTACAAGTAAAACTACTACTACTCCTACTGCAGCTACTACTACTATCACTCATGCTACTACTACTAATGCTACTAATACTATACCAACAACTATTGCTACTGCTACCGCTGCTACTGTTGCTACTACTGCTACCCCAACTACTATTACTGCTACTGTGGCTACTACTACTACTACTATCACTATTGCGATTGCTACTACTACTATTGCCACTTCTACTACTGCAACTACTACTACTACTACTAATGCTTCTACTGCTATACCTACTAATATTGCTACTACTACTACTAGCGCTACTACTACCACCACCACGACTACTACTAATACTATTGCTACTCCTACTACTACTATTATGATTACTACTATTACTACTACTACTGCTATTGTTGCTGCTACTACTACTGCCACTGTTACTACTACTAATACTACTACTACTACTACTATTACTGCTACTACTACTATGACTACTGTTGTTGCTACTGTTGCTACTACTACTACTACTACTACTACAAAAACTACTACTACTACGACTACTCCTACTACAGTTACTATTTCGACTACAACAACAACTACTACTACTGATGCTGCTATTATAACTACAACTACGGCTACTACCACTACTTTTCCTACGACAACTACAACTATTACTACTACAGCTGCTTACACTGTTACTACTGTTGCTATTGTTGCTACTACTACTATTGCTACTATAGCTACTACTACTACTATTACTACTGCTATTGCTGCTACTATTAACACCACAACAACAACAACTACTACTACTGCTATTGCTTCTACTACTACTTTTACTACTTCAACTACTACTGCTACTGCTACTACTACTTCTACAACTGCTACAACTAGTGCTATTGCTAGTATCACTATTGCCACTAATACTACTATTACTAATATTGCTTCTACTACTACAATAACAACAACAACTACTACTACTACTACTCCAATTACTACAATTATTACTACCACTTCTGTTACAGCTACTACTAGTTCTGCAACTACTAGCACTACAACTACTACTACTACTGCTGCTGTTTACACCACCACAATTACTAATACTATACTACTACTATGACTATTGCTACAACTACTACTCTACTTCTCCTACTACAACTACTACTGCGATTATTACGACTACTACTACTTCTACTACTCCTACTACTACTGTAACTACTACTACTACAACTACTACTGCGATTATTATGACTACTACTACTTCTACTACTCCTACTACTACTGTAACTACTACTACTACAACAACTACGGTACTTCTCGTGCTACTACTATGACTATAGCGACTACTACTACAACTAATACTACTACTACTATTACTATTACTGCTGCTACTACTACCACCACTACAACTACTATGATTATAGCCACTACTAGTGCAACTACTACTGCTGTTGTTGGTCCTGATGCTACAACTACTACTGCTGCTACTATTTTTTTACTACTATTGTCGCGATTGCTACTACTGATACTACCAACACAACTACTACAACAATGAATACTACTTCTACTACTACTACTGCTACTACTACTACTACTCATCGAACTACTACTACTGCTATAATTGCTACTACAACTACTACAGCTACTTCTACTGCTACTAAAACATCTTCTACTACTATTACTACCACTACAACTGCTTCTATCGTGACTACTTTTGCTACTACCACTACTTATCCTACTAGCACTACTTTTGCTACAGCTTCTACTTCTACTCTACTACTACTGCTATTGTTGCTACTATTGCTACTACTACTACAACAACAACTACTACTATAACTAATACTAGTACTACTACTACAACAATAATTACTACAACTATACTTACTACTATTGACACTGCTACTACTACTATTGCTATGACTATTGTAGCCCCTACTTCTATAACTACTACTACTACTACAACCGCTACTTCTACCACTACTATAGCTACCACTATTACTACTACTTTTGCTACTACGACTACAGCTACAGCTGCGAGTACCACTACTACTACTGCCACTATTGCACCACTTTTGCTACTACTTTTGCTACAATTGCTGCTGCTACTACTCTTACTACTACTACTATGACTGTAACTACTACGATCATGACTACTACTATTGCTATTACTACTACTACTATAGCTACTGCTGCTACTACTACTTCTGCTACAATGGCTAATTCTACGACCACTACTACGATGGCTGCTACAAGTACTGCTATGATTAATATTACAATAATAATAACTACTAGTAATACTACTACGGCTACTACTGCTCCCGCTACTACAACAACAACTACTACTACAACTACTACTACTATTGCTACTATAGCTACTCTTGCTACTGGTATTACAATTACAACTACTGCTGCTAGTACAACTACTATACTACTACTACTCCTGCTAGTTCCACTACTACTACTAGTCCTACTACAACTTCTGTTACGATGACTGCTATTGCTACTACAATAGCTGCTACTGCTACTACAATTACTACCACTACTACTACTACTATTACTACTACTGCTATTAATAGCACTACTTCTACAACTACTTATACTACTACGATGACAACTACTACAACTACTTCGCCCACAACTATAACTACTACTACTACTAATGCTACTGCTGCTGCTACTGCTGCTACAACTACTACTACTCCTACAACTACTACTTCTAATACTACTCCTATTACAACTACTACTACAACTGTTGCTGCTGCTACAACTACTTCCCATACAACTACTACTACTGCTACCACTACTGTGACTACTACTACGACAAATAGTACTACTACTGCTACTGCTACTACTACTGCTACTACAACTAGAACTACTATTACAACTTTTGCTACTACTGCTACTACTAGTTCTACCACTACAACTATTGCTACTACTGCTACTACTAGTTCTACTACTACTACTGAAACTACTGCTCCTACTGCAAGTACTAATACCGCTACTCCTACTGCTGCAGCTACAGTTGCTACTACTACTTCTACCACTATTACTACTATGGCTGCTACTACTCCTCCTCCTCCTCCTCCTCCTACTACTACTACTATTGCTACTATTAATACTATTGCAACAATTGCGATTGCTGCTACTGCTGCTACTACTACTACTAGTACTAGTACTTCTGTAGCAACTACTACCGCTCATTCAATTGCTGCTACTATGACTACTGGTAATACTATCGCAGATACTACTATGGCTACTACTACTAGTACTACTACTCCTGCTGCTAGTACCATTACAACCACTAGTGTTGCTACTACTACTACCACTACTAGTGCAACTCTTACTACTACTAATGCTACTTTTGCTCCTACAACTACAGCTATAACTACTACTATCACTACTTTTGCTACTACTGCTTCTACAACTATAACTACTAGTATGATAACTACTACTTTTGCTGCAACAGATGCTACTACTAGTAATAATACTACTAGTACTACTCATACCACAACTACTACGACTGCTACTACTATTACTACTTATACAGCTACTACTACTCTTGCTATTGCTACTGCAACTACAACTATTACTACTACAATTGCTACTGCTACTACTACGGCTACTACCACAACTACTACTACTGCTATTACTACTCCTCCTACTAATAGTAATTGTATTAGTTGAAGTAGTAGTTGTAGCAACACTAGTAGTAGTATTAGTTGTAGGAGGAGGATTAGTAGTAGGAGGAGTTCTAGTAGTTGTAGTTGCAGCGATAGTAGTAGTAGTAATAGTAGTAGTAATAGGAGGAGTAGTAGTAGTAGAAGGAGCAGTATTTATAGTAGTAGTCATAGTAGTAGCTGAAATAGTTGTTGCAGTAGTAGTAGTTATAGCAGTAGTATTTGTAGTAGTACTAGTAGTAGTTCTTGTAGTAATTGCAATAGCAATAGTAGCAGCAACAGAAAAAGTAGTAGTAGTAGCAGTAGTGGTTGTCATAGTAGGTGGAGGAGGAGTAGCTGTAATAGTAGTAGTAGTAGTTATAGTAGTGGTAGTCACAGTAGTAGTAGTAAGTATTGGAATAGTAGTAGAAGTAGTAGTAGCAGTAGTAGTAGCAGCAGCAGTAAGAGTAGGAGTACTAGTTGTCGTACTACTAGAAGTGGTAGTAGTAGTAGTAGCTGTAGTACTAGTAGTTGTAGGAGTAGTAGTAGTAGAAGTAATAGTAGTAGTAGGAGTAGTAGCAGGACTAATAGTGGCGGTGGTGGTAGAAGTTGTTGTAGCTGTAGTAGTAGTAGTAGTAGTAGTAATAGTTGCAATAGTATTATTATTTGTAGTAATAGTAGTAGTTGTAGGAGTAGTACTAATATTAGTGGTAGTAGTTGTGGTAGTATTGTAGTAACAGTGGCAATAGTGGTAGTGTTAGAGGTAGTAGTAGTAGTAGTTGTTGTTGTAGTAATGGCAGTAGTAGTAGTAGCAGTAGCAGTAGTAGTAGTATTAGTAGTAGTAGTTCAAGTAGTAGTAGTAGTATTAGTAGGAGTAGTCGTAGTAGTTGTAGCAATTATTCTTGTAGTAAAAGTAGTAGTAGTAGGAGTCCTAACAGTAGCAGTCATAGTAATAATAGTAGTAGCAGCAACAGTAGTAGCAGTTGTAGTAATAGGAGGAGTAGTAGTAGGAGTAGTAGCACTTGTAACAGTAGTAGTAATAGGAGTAGTAGTAGTCATAGTAGTAGCAGCAGTAGTAGTCATAGCAAAAGTAGTAGTAGAAATAGTAGCAGAGGAAGCAGCAGTAGTAGTAGTTGTATGAAAATCAATAGTAGCAATAGTACTAGTAGTAGTGGCTGTAGCAGTAGCAATATTAGTGGTAGTAGTAGTAGTAGTAGCACTGGTACTCATAGCTGAAGAAGTAGTATTAGTAGTAGTAGTAGCATTAGCAGCAGTAGTAGGAGTAGTAGGAGTAGTAGGAGTAGTAGGAGTAGCTGTTGTAATAGCAACAGCAGTAGTAGAAGTAGTTGCAATAGTAGTAGCAATAGCAGTAGCAGTAGAGGTAATGGTAGTAATTGTAGCAGTAGTAGTAGTCGGTGAAGTAATATGAGTATTAGTAGAGTTTATGGTAGTAGTAGTAGTTATAGTAGTAGTAGAAGTTTTAGTAGTAGTAGAATATGTTGTAATAGTAGTAGCAATTGTAGTTTATATAGCAGTTGTAGTAGTAGTAGTACTAGTTGTAGCAGTAGCAGAAGTAGTTATTATAGGAGCAATAGTAGTAGCAGTACTAGTAGTAGCAGCAAAAGTTGCCGCAACAGTAGTAGTAGTAGTATTAGCAAGAGTAGTAGTAGTAGTAGTGGTAGTAGAATAGTTGTTTTCCTAGTAGTAGTAGTGGTGGTGAATGTAATAGTAGCAGTAGTGGTAATAGTAAAAGTAGTAGTAGTCATGGTGGTACCAGGTATTAGAAATAGTAGTAGTAGTTATTGTTGTTGTTGTAGCAATAGTAGTTGTAGTAGCAACAGTAGCCATTTAAGCAGAAGTAGTAGCTGTAGTAGTAGTAGCAGTAGTAGTAGAAGTTATAGTAGTGGCAATAGTAGTAGCAATATCAGAAGTGGCAGTACTAGTAGCAGTAATCGGACAAGCAGTAGTTCCAGTAGCAGTGTTAGTTGTCATTCTAGAAGTAGCAGTAGTAGTTGTTGTAGCAGCACTAGTAGTAGTACTGCCGCTGACACTAGTACTCTTGCTACTACTACTACTCCTACTATAATTACCGTTACTATTAATAATGCTGCTCCAATTAATACTATCGCCGCTACTACTACTGCTACTACTATTATTACTACTACTAGTACTATAACTACTACTGCTACTACCACTGCTATGACTGCTACTACTACTACTACAATTACTACTACTACTATTGCTACCACTTCTTCAGCAGGCACTACAACCACTACTGCTACAACAACTACTACAACTACTATTACTGCTACTAGTAGCACTCGTACTCTACTATTGCTACAACAACAACAACAACAATAACTATTACTACTACTATTGCTACAACGGCCACTAATGCTACCACTAATTTGACTGCTAATAAAATTACTACTGCTACTATTGCTACTATTGCTACAACAACAACTACTGCTGCTACAACTACTACTTCCACTAGTCCTATAGCTACTACTACTACTACAGCTACAGCTACTGCAATCGCTACTAGTGCTACTACTACTACAATGACTACCACAACAACTACTGCTACTACCGCTACTATTACTACTACATACACTATTACTACTTTTGCTACAACTACTACACTACTACTACAACTACTTCCACACGACTACTAATAGTATAGCTCATACTACAACTCCTACTACTACAACTTCTACTAGTGCCTTGACAACTACTTCAACTAGAACATCTACAACAACATCTACTACTACTAATATTACTATAACGACTCATACTCCTCCTCCTCCTACTATTACTGCTACCGATATGACTACTACTACTACTACTACTTCTTCAATAATTACCACTATTACTTCTACTCTGACTTCTAAAACTACTCCTATAACTACTTCGGCAACTAGTATTACTTCTACTACTACTACTACTACTACTACTACTACTAGTGCTGCTACTACTTCAACAACTACTACTACTACTACTACTAATACCGCTACTGGTACTACTACTACTACTACTAATGTCACTACTTCTACTTCGACTACTGCTACTACTACTAGTACTATTACTACTACATACTACTACTACTACCACAATAACAACAACAACAACAACAACAACTACAACTACTACTACTACTACTACTATTCCCCCTCCTCCTCCTCCTCCTCCTACAACTACTCCTACTCATTCTACTGCAATTACTATTTCTCCTACTTGCAATACTAATACTACTACAACTCATACTACTACTCCTACTCCAACTCCTACTCCTACCACTACATCGATAACTACAACTACTATAAATACTAATACTCCTACTATTACTGCTACTACTACTACAGGTATTGCTAATACTATTAGACCTATTACTACTATTACTAATACTACTCCAATTACTACTACTACTACTACTACTACTACTACTACTAATACTACGACAACAACCACTATTGCTACTACTATTACTACTACTACTTCTATTACTAGTATTACTGCTATTGCTCGAGCTACTACTATTACAATCGCTACTGTTGCTGCTACTATTTCTATAGTAGTAGTAATAGGATTAATAGATGTAGTTGTAGTAGTAGTAGTAATAGTAATAGTAGGAGTAGTAGTTGTGGTAATAGTAGTAGTATTAGTAGTCGTAGTTGTAGTAGTAGTACTAGTAGCCGTTGTAGCAGTAGGTGTTGCAGTAGTTGTAGTATTAGTAGTAGGCGTAGTTGTAGGAGTAGTATTGGAAGTAGGATTTGGCATAAGAGGAGCAGTAGTAGTAGCAGCAGTAGTAGTGGTAGTAATAGTGGTTGTGGTAGTAGTAATAGTAGCAGTTATAGGGCAGTAGTAGTAGTAGCCATTGTAATAGTAGCAAGAGTAGCAGCAATCGTAATAGTAGTAGTATTCATAGTTGGAGTGGTAGTCATTGTAGTAGTAGCTGGAGTAGTAGTAGGAGTACGTGTAGGAGTAGTAGTAGTTGTTGTTATTGTTGTTGTTATCGTAGTAGTAGTAGTAGTAGCAATCATAGCTGAAGGAATAGTAGTAGTAGTAGTAGTAGTAGGTCTTATAGTTATAGTAGTAGTAGTAGTAGTAGCAGCGGCAGTTGTAATAGTAGTATTAGTAGTAATAGTAGGAGAAGTAATAGTAGTAGTAGTATTAGTAAAAGTAGTAGTAGTTGTAGTAGTTGTAGTACTAGTAGTAGCAAAAGTAGTAGTAGTACTTGTAGTACTAGTAGTAGTAGTACTAGTAGTACTAGTAGTAGTGGAAGTAGTAGTACTACTAGTAGTAGAAGCCGTAGTACTAGTAGTAGTAGCTGCAGGAGCAGCAGCAACGATTGTAGTAGTAGTAGTAGCCACTGTAGTAGTAGTAATACTAGTAGTAGTAGTAGTAGCAGCTGCATTAGTAGAAGTAGTAGTAGTAGTTGTAGGACTAGTTGCTGAAATAGTACTTGGAGTAGCAGTATTTGTTCTAGCGGTAGCTGTTTTAGTAGTTGTACCAATGGCAGTAGTAATGGAATTAGTAGAAGTTGTAGTATTAGTTGTAGTAGTAGTAGGAGTAGTTGTAGTAGCTATAGTTATAGTATTAGTAGCAGAAGTGTTGGTTGCAGTTGTAGTAGAAGTTAGAGAAGAAGCGTAGTAGCAATAGCAGCAGTAGTAGCAACCAGAGTTATAGTGATAGCAATAGTAGTTGTAGCTAGAGTAGTAGCAGCAGCAGCAGTAGTAGTAGTTGTTGTTGTAATAGTCAGTAGAAGCAATAGTAGTAGTAGTAATAGTAGCTGTAGTAGTGGCTGCAGTAGTAGTAATAGTAGTAGTAGTAGAAATATTAGTGGTAGTATTCAAGGTAGTAGTAGTATTAGTACTAGTTGTAGCTGTAGGGGAAATTGAAAGTAGTATTAATAGGAGTAGTTGTAGTAGAAGTGGTAGTAGTAGTAGTGGTAGTAGTATTAGTTGTAGAACTAGTGGTTGTAATATTTGTCATGGTAGTGGTAGTAATAGTAGTAGTAGTAGTTGTAGTAGTGGAAGTAATAGCAGTGGTAGTAATTATAGTGGTAGTTATAGTTGTCGTAGTAGTAGCGGTAGCCGTAACAATACTATTAGTAGTGGTAGCAATAGTAGGAGTAGCAGCGGTAGTAGTAGCAATTGTAGTAGCAATAGTTGCAATAGCTGTAGGAGTAGATTAGTAGTAGTAGTTCGAGATGTTGAGCAATAGCAGCCATAGTAGTAGTAGTAGCAGTAGTATTAGCAGCAATAGCAGTACTAGTAGAAGTGGTGGTGGTAGTAGTAGTAGTAGTAGGAGGAGGAGGAGGAGGAGGAGTAGTAGTAGTAGTATAAGCAAGAGAAGCAGCAATAGGAGTAGTTGCAGCAACAGTAGTGCTTGTAGTTGTAGTAGTAGCAGTAGAAGCTCTAATAGCAACAGTTATAGTTGTAGTAGTATCAGTAGCAGTAGTAGTAGCATTAGTTGTAGCAGTAGTAGCAATAGTAGTGGTAGTAATAGTAGTAGCAGTAATAACAATAGTAGCAGTTGTAGTAGTAGTAGTTGTAGTAGTAGTAGTAGAAAGAGTAACTGTAATAGCAGTCGTAGTAATAGTACTAGTAGGAGAAGTAGTAGATGTAGTATTAGTAGATGTAGTAGAAGTTGTAGTATAAGTAGTAGCAGCAGCAACAACAGTAGTAGTGGTAGTAAGAGTAGTTGTAGTAGTAATGGTAGTTGTTGCAGTAGAAGTAGTAGTAGCAGTATTAATTGCAGTAGTTGTTATCGTAGAAGCAATAGTTGACATAGCAGTAGTAGTTGCAGAAGAAGTAGAAGTAGGGGAAGAAGTAGTAATAGTTGGAGCGGTAGTAGTAGTAGTAGCAAGAATAGTATTGGTGGAAGGGGTAGCAATATTAGTAGTAGTTGTAGTATTAGTTGTAAAAAAAAGTAGTAGTTGCAGTAGTAGTAGCAGCGATAGTTATTATGGTAGTAGTTGTAGTAGCAGAAGTAGTTGCAAGTGCAGTAGTAGCAGTTGTAGTTCTATAGCAGAGCAGTAGTAATAGTAGGAGCACGAGAAGCAATACTAGCAGTAGAAGTAGAAATAGTAGTAGCAATAGCATTCGTAGTGGTACTATTAGTACCTGTAATAGTATTTGTCATACTAGTAATGGTAGTTGTGGAAGCAGTAGTAGTATTTGTAGCAGTGGTAGTAGTTGTAGTAGTAGTAGCAATAGTTGTAGGAGCAATAGTAGCATTAGTAGTATTATGAGTAGTACGAGTAGTACTAATAGTAGTAGTAGTAGTAATAGTAATAGTAGTAGTAGGGTACTAGTAGTAGTAGTTGTAGTAGCATTTGTCATAACTGTTGTAGTTGTTGCAGCTATAGTAGTAGTAGTCATAGCAGTTGCAATAGCACTAGCAGTAGCAATAGCTACAGCCGCAGTAGTTGTAGTAGTAGTACTAGTATTAGTAGTAGTAGTAAGAACAATAGTAGTAGTAGTAGTAGTAGTACGAGTAGTAGTAGTAGCAGTCGTAATAGCAATAGCAACAATAATAGTAGTAGTAGCAGTTATAGTAGAAGTAGTAGGAGTAGTAGTTGTTGAAGTAGCTATAGTGCCAATGGTAACGGGTAGTAGTAGTATTAAAAGTAGTAGTAGCAATAGTATTAGCAGAAGCAGTAATAGTTGTAGTAGGAGTGGTGGTAGTAGTAGTAGTATTTGCAGTAGTCGTAGCAGAAGTTGTAGCAGCAGAAGAAGAAGTAGCAGTAGCAGCAACAACAACAATAATAGTAGTAGTAATAGTTATAGCAATGGTCGCAACAATTGCCATCATAGTAGTAGTAGTAATAGCAGTAGTAGCTGCCATAGTAACAGTACTAGTTATAGTAGTAGCCGTAAATTTAGTAGCAGTAGTAGCAGTAATAGTAGAAGCAGTAGCAGTAGCAGTAGAAGCAATAGTAGCAGTAATAGTAGTAGTAGCAATAGTAATAAAAGTAGTACTAGCAGTAGTAGTAGGAGGAGGGGAAGCAACAGTAGTAATAGTGGAGTGGTCTTAGTAGGAGTAGTAGCAGTTGCAGTAAAAGTGATAGTAATAGTAATAGTAATAGTAGTAGTAGTTGTTGTAGTAGTAGTAATAGTAGCAGTAGTAGAAGCAGTAGGACCAGTAGCTGCAGTAGCTACAGCAGTAGCAGTAGTTACGGTAGTAGTAGTAGTAGAAGTTGTTATTATTCTTGTCGGTGTTATAGTAGTATTAGCGGAAGCAATAGTAGTAGTGGTAATAGCAGCAGTAGTACTAGGAGCAGCTGTATTAGTAGTAGAAATTACAGTAGTAATAGTAGTAGTAGTAGTTGTTGTTGTTGTTGTTGTTGTTGTTATAGTAGTAGTAGTAGTAGTAGCTGTAATCTGTGTACCATTAGTAGGAGCAGGTGGAGGAGTAGAACTAGTAGCAATAGTAGCCGAACTAGTAGTACCAGTAGTAGAAATAATATTAGCAGTTATTGTGGTAGTAGTGTTAATAGCCGAAGTAGCAGTAATAGTAGTAGTAGTAGTTGTTGTTGTTGTTGTAGTAGTAGTAGCAATAGTAGTAGTAGTGGTAGTAGTAGTGGTAGTAGTGGTAGTGGTATCTGTTGTGCTTGTAGTTGTACTAGTGTAGTCGTAGTAGTACTAGTAGTAGTAGAAGTACTAGTAGTAGCAATATTAGTTTTAGAAGTAGTAGTAGCAGTCGTAGCAGAAGTACGAGTAGAAGCAATAGTAGTAGTAGTAGTAATAATAGTATTAGTAGTTGTAGTAGTAGTAGTAGTAGTAGTATTAGAAGTCGTGGTAGTAGCAGTACCAGTACTAATAGTAGTAGTAGTCGTAGTGATTTTAGTTGTTGGAGTAGTAGTAGTAGTGGGGGCAGTAGTAGTAGTTTGAGTAGAGGTAGCAGTAGTAGTAGGAGTAGTAGTCATAGGAGTAGTAGTGTCAGTTGCAATAATAGTAGTAATAGTAGTGGTAGTAGTAGTTGTAGTAGGTGTAGTAGTAGTAGTAATAACAGGGGTAGTAGCAGTAGTAGTCGTAGTAGTAGTAGTACTAGTAGTAGTAGTGGTGGTGGTAGTAACAATATCGGTAGTCGTAGCTGTAGAAGTAGGAGTAGCAATTGTAGTGGAAGTTGTGGTAGTTATAGTTGTCATCGTAGCAATAGTAGCAGCAGTAGTAGTAGCAGGAGGAGTAGTAGTTGTAGTAGGAGCAATATGAGTAGTAGTAGTGGTAGGAGTAGCAGTAGTAGCAAAAGTAGCAGTTGTAGCGACAGTAGTAGTACTATCAGTAGTAGTAGAGGTAGTAGTTGTACTAGAAGTAGTAGTAACAGCATTACTAGCAGCAGCAGGACTAGCAGTAGAGGTAGCAGTAGCTGCAGCAATTGTAGCAATAGTAGTAGTAGTAGAAGTACTATCATAGCAAAAGCAGTAGTAGTAGTAGTTGTTGTTGTTGTAGTAGTAGTAATAGCCACAACATTAGTCGTTGTAGCAGTAATAGTCATAGTTGGGGAAGTAGTAGTAGTAGCTGTAGTTGTAGGAGCAGTATTAGTAGTTATAGTACATGTAGTTTCACTTGGAGAAGTAGTAGTAGTAGTAGCAGTAGCAGTAGTCATAGTAGTAGTAGTAGTAGTACTGGTAGTTACATCTGTGGAAGTAGTATTAGGAGTAGCATTTTTGCAAAAGTAGTTGTAGTAGTAGTAGTAGTAGTAGTAGTAGCAATAGTAGTAGCAGAAGTGGAAGTAGTAGTAGTGGTAGTATTTATAGTAGTAGTATTAGTAGCAGAAGTAGGCGTAGTAGTAGTATTAGTAGTAGTAATAGTAGTAGTAGTTGTAGGAGGAGTAGTTGTACAAGTAGCAGTTGTAGTAGTTGTAGCAGTAGTAGTAGGAGTAGTAGGAGTAGTAGGAGTAGTAGTAATAGTAGTAGTAGTAGTAGTAGTTGTTGTTGTTGTTGTTGTTGTTGTTGTCATAGCAGTAGCAGCTGCAGTAGTAGCAACAGCAACAGTAGTTAGTAGTAACAATTGTAGCAATAGTAGTAGCAGCAATCGTCACAGTAATAGTAGTAATAGTAATAGTACTAGTAGTATTAGCAGTACTAGTAGTACTAGTAACATTAGTATTAGTAGTAGTAGGAGGAGGAGGAGAAGTAGTCGTAGTAGGAGTAGTATTGGTAGTAGTTGTAGTAGTTGTAGTGTAGTAGTAATAGTAGTAGCAGTATTAGTACAAGTAGTTGTAGCAGTGGTCGTACTGGTAGCATTAGTGGCTGAAGTAGTAATAGTTATTGTAGTAGTAGATTAAGTAGCAGCAGTTGTAGCATCAGTAGCAGTAGTAGCAGTAGTAGTACAGTTGTAGCATTTGTAGTAGAAGTAGCGGTCGTAGTAGTGGTAGCGGTAGTTGCTATAGTAGCCGCAGTGGCTGAAATAGTAGTAGTAGCAGTCATAGTTGTAGTAGCAACAGTAGTAGTAGTAGTAGCAGTAATAGTTGTAGCAGAAGAAGTAGTAGTAGTAATAGTAGTAGTAGCAATATTAATTATCGTAGTAGAACTACTTGTAGTTGCAGTGGTTGTAGTGGCAATCCTAGTATTAGTAGGAGTAGCGGTAGTAGTATTAGTTGTTGTTGTAGTAGTCCTACTAGTAGTAGTAGTAGCAGTTGTGGTGGTAGTAGTCGTGGCAGCAACTTTAGTAGTAGTAGCAGCTATAGTAGCAATTGTAGTAGAAGTAGTGGTAGTAGTAGTAGCAGTAGCTATAGTTGCTGCAATAGTAGTAGTAGCAGTAGTAGTAATAGCAGTAATAGTAGTAGTAGCTGTTGTAGTAATAGTAGCAGATATAGTAGTAGTAGTAGTAGCAGTAGTAGCAGTCATAGCAGAAGTAATATGAATAGTAGTAGTAGTAGGAGTAATTGCAATCGCAGTGGTAGGAGAAGTGGTATTTATACTAGTTGTTGTAGTATTGTAGCTGCAGTTGTAGTGATAGTAGTAGTTGTTGTTATTGTTGGAGTAGCAGTAGCTGTAGTAGCAGCAATAGTAGTAGTAGTAGCAGTAGTAGCAACAACATTTGTAGTAATAGTAGTAGTCATCGTAGCAGCACAAGTAGTAGTAATAGCAGTAGTTGCAGTTGTGTTACTTGTAGTGGTAGCAGTAGAATAAGTAGTTGTAGCTGTAGCCATAGTACTTGTAGCAGTAGTTGCAATCGTAGTGGTTGTAGAATTTGTATTCATTGCACTAGCAGTAGTAGTATCAGTAGTGGCAGCAATAGTATTAGGAGTTGCAGAAGTTGTAGTAGTAGTAGTAGCAGTAATGGTAGTAGTAGCATTAGTAATAGTTGTAGTAGTCATAGTAGTAGTAGTTGTAGTAGTTAAAGTGGAAGTTGTAGCAGATGCTGAAGTAGAAGTAGCAGTAGCAGCAGCAGTAGTTGGAGTAGTAGTAGTAGAAGCAGTAGCAATAGTTGAAGTAGAAGTAGTAGTAGTTGTAGTTGTAGTAGAAGTGGCAATAGTAGCAGAAGTAGCAGTAGTTGTAGTAGTTGCAGTTGTAGCAGCAATAGTAGTAGTAGTAGTAGCAGAAGTGGTAGTAGTAATAGCAGTAGCAGTCATGTCATTCATAGTAGTAGTAGAAGTAGTAGTGAAAGTCATAGTAGTAGCAGTAGTAGTAATAGCAACAACAGTTGCCGCAAAAGTATTCGTAGTAGTAGTAGTAATTGTAGGAGCAGTAGTAGTAGCAGGAGTAACAACAGTGGTAGTTGTATTAGAAGTAGTAGTAGCAGTTGCAGTTGTAGTAGTGGTAGTAGAAGTAGGAGTACTAGCAGCAGTTGTAGTGGCAGTAGGAGTAGTAGTAATAGTAGGAGTAACAATAGCAGCAATAGTAGTAGAAGCAGTAGTATCAATAGTAGTTGGAGTATCGGTAGTAGCAGGAGAGGTTGCAGTAGTAGTAGTAGTATGAGTAGTAGTTGCAATAGCAGGAGCCGCAATAGTAGTGGTAGTAGTAATAGTAGTAGTAGGAGCTGGAGTAGTAGTTGTAGTAGTAGAAGTAGCGGTGGGAGTACTAGTAGCAATAGTAGAGTAGTTGGTGCGATATTAGCGGATGTAGTAGTTGCTGCAATCATAGTAGTAGGAGTAGCAGTAGAAGCAGTAGTAGTAGGAGTAGTAGCTGTTGTTGTAGGAGCAGTAGCGGTAGTAGTAGGAGTAGTAGTTGCAGTAGTGGTAGCTAAAGTAGTAGTAGTCACAATAGTAGCGGGAGTATCATTACTAAAAATAATTGCAGTTGTGGTGGTAGTGGTAGTTGCCAGACGAGTAGAAATAATAGTAAAAGCAATAGTAGCAGTGGAAGCAGTAGCAGTAGTAGTGGTAGCAGCAGTAGAAATTATTGTAGTGGCAGTAACAGTAGTAGTAGTACCATTTGCAGAAGGAGCAATAGTAGTAGTTGAAGTGGTAGAAGAAGAAGTAGCATTTGTAGTAGTAGTGGCAATAGTAGTTGTAGCAGTAGTAGTAGTTACAATTCTAGCAACAGCTGAAGTAGTAGTAGCAGTAGTAGTACTAGTAGCAGCATCAGTAATATGAGTAGGAGTAGTAGTAGTAATACTAGTTGCTGAAGTAATTGTTTGAGTTGTTTTAGGAGTCAGAGTAGAAATAGTAGCTATAGTTGTAGTAGCAGCAGTAGTAGTGGTAGTAGTTGAAGAAGTAGTAGTAGTGGTAGTTGTAGTAGAAGTTGTAGTAGTAGTAGAAGTTGTCGTAGTAGTAGTAGCAATAGTAGTAGTAGCAGTAACAGTAGTCGCATTAGTTGTAGTACAAATAGTAGTGGTAGTAGTTGCAGTCGCAGTTGTTGTAGTACAAATAGTAGTAGTCGTAGTAGTAGTAGTAGTTGGAGTAGTAGTAGTTGTAGTAGTACTAGTTGTTCTCTTAGTAGTGTAGTTCTAGTTGCAGTAGTAGTAGTAGTGGTGGTCGTTGTAGTAGTAGTTGTCGTAGTAGTAGTAATAGTAGCAGGAGTAGCAGTAACAGCAGGAAAAGTAGTAGTATTAATAGTTATAGAAGTAGAAGTAGAAGTAGAAGTAGTTGTAGCAGTTGCAGTAGTATCAGTAATAGTTGTAGTAGTTGTTGTTGTTGTTGTAGTAGTAGTAGAAGTAGTAGCTATAGTAGGAGTAGCAGTAGTAGTAGTAATAGTAGCAGTAAAAGCAACAGTACTAATAGTAGAACTAGTAGCAGTAGTAGCTGTAGTAATAGTAGTAGGAGAAGTTTTAGTAGTAGTAGTTGTTGTAGTAGAAATAATAAGAGTTGTAGCAGTAGTATTAGTAGTAGTTGTAACTCTTATTGCAGTAGTAGCTGTAGTAGTTGTAGTAATATTTGTGTTAGTAGTAGTCGTAGTTGTAGTAGTAGTAGTGCTAGTAGTAGTAGTAGTAGTAATAGTAGCAACAGCAACAATAGTAGTAGTTATTGTAATAGTAGTAGTGGTGGCAGTAGTAGAAGTAGAAGTAATAGTATGAGTGGTAGTAGTAATTATAATACTAGTAGTATTAATAGTAATAGTAGTAATAGGAGTTGTTGTTGTTGTTGATGTAGCAGCAGCAGTTATAGTAGTAGTAGTAATAGGAGTGGCAGTAGTAGTAGTAGTAGTAGTAGTGGTTGTAGTAGTAGTAGGAGTAGTAGTAGTACTGGTAGTAGTAGCAGTAGTAGTAGTAGTAGTATTGGTAATAGTAGTAGTAGTAATAGTAGGAACAAAAGTAGTTATAGTAGTAGTTGTAATTGTTGTAGTAGTAGCTATAGAAGGAGTAGTAGTAATAGGAGAAGTAGTGGTAGGAGCAGTAGTAGTAGTAGCAGGAATTGTAGGAGTAGGAGTAGTGGTAGAAATAGTAGTGGTAGCAATAGTCGTAGCTGCAACAACAACAGTAGTAGTTGTAGGAGTAGTAGTAGGAGTAGTATTAGTAATATAAGTTGTAGGAGTAGTAGTAGTAGGAGCAGTAGTAGTTGTAGTAGTGGTAATAGTAGTAGTAGTAGTAGTAGTAACAGTAAAAGTTGGAGCAAGAGTAGTAGCAGTAGTAATACTAATGGTAGTAGTAGTATTAGTAGTAGTAGCTATAGTAGCAGCAACAATAGTATTAGAAGTAGTAGTTGTTGTAATTTTAGTAGAAGTAGTAGGACGAGGAATAGTAGTAGTCATTGTTGTAGTAGTAAGAGTAGTAGTAGTTGTTGTTGTAGTAGTAATAGTAATAATAGTAGTAGTAGGTGTAGCAATAGTAGCAATAGTAGTAGTAATACTACTAGTAGTAGTAGAAGTAGAAGTCATAGTAGTAGTAATAGTAACAGCAGTAGTAGTAGTAGCGGTTGTAGCAGCCGAAACAGTAATTGTAATGGTAGTTGCAACAGTAGTAGTAGTAATACTTGGTGTGTTAGGAGCAGTAGTACTTGGAGTTGTAGTAGGAGTAGTAGTAATGGTAGTAGTAGTTGTAATAGTAATGGCAGTACAAGTAGTAGTAATAGCACTAGCAGCAGCATTAGTCGTAGAAGTAGTAGTATTTGTATTAGTATTGGTTGTAGTAGTAGTAGTAGTAGTAGCAGTAGAGTTGTAGTTTTATTTGTACTAGTAGTTGTAGTTGTTGTTGTTGTAGGAGTAGTAACAGTAGCAGTAGCAATAGTTGTAGTAGTGGCAGTGGAAGTAGTAGAAGTAGTAGTAGTAGTTGCTGTTGTAAGACTAGTTGAAGTAATAGTAGTAGTAGTAGGAGTAGTAGTGGCAGTAGTAGCAATAGTAGCAAGCGTAGCAATAGTAGAGGTTACAGTAGCTGCAGTAGCCAGAGCAGGAGTACGAGTAGTTGTAGTAGGACTAGTAGTAGTAGTATTTGTAGCAATTGTAGGATTAGGTGTAGAAGTACTAATTATCGTAGCAGTAGTAGTAGTACAAGTAGGAGAAGTGGTAGTAGTAGTAGTAGTAGCACAAGTAGGAGTCGTAGTAGTAGTAATTATGCTGTTGTTACTACTACTACTACTACTTCTCCTACCACTAACACTACTACTACTACTGCTACTACTTCTCCAACCACTAACACTATTGCCACTACTACTTCTATCACTACTTCTACTACTACTTCTACTACTGCTACAACAAGTACTACCAAAACATCTACTACTACTGCTACTCCCGCTGCTACTACTACTACTACAACTACTATTATCACTATTCTACTAATTCTGATACTACTACTACTGCTGCTGCTATAAATATTGCTACTACTATTATAGCTACGACTACTACTACTACCTCTCCTCCTACTACTACTTCTACTACAACTACTTTTCCAACTACAACTACTACTACTACTGCTATTACTCTGGCTACCACTGCGACTACTCCTGCAATTACTGCTAATACAAATGCTACTGCTATTACTACTGCTGATACTACTACGGTTACCACTACAGCTACCACTACTACTACGGCTATTACTACTGCTATTACTACGGCTAGGGCTACAACTACTACTTCTCCTCCTACTACTATTATTACGGCTACTACTACGACCACTCGTATAACTACTAGTGCTACTACTACTACTACAACTACTGCTGCAACTACTATTACTACTACACCAACTACTACTACTACTAACACTTCCACTACTACTACTACTACTACTACTTCTTCTACTACTACTACTACTACTATTATTACTACTACTACTCCAACTATTACTACTAATACTACTCATAATACTAGTATTAGTTCTGCTGCTGCTACTGTTAGTACTATTACCATAACTACCACAAATGCTACTATTAATACTACTACTACTAGTACTACTTCTACTACTACGACCACTCCTTCTACTACTACAACTACTACTACTTTCGCTACTACACCTACTACTGCTACGACTACTACTCGTGTTGCTGCTCCTACTACTACTACTACTACAACTACTATTCCTACTACAACTACTACCACCACTAATACTATAACTACAACTAGTGCTAGTACTACTGAACTACAGAGCTACCACTACTACTACCAATACTACTATTACTACAATACGTGCGACTATTGCCACTGCTATTACTACTACAACTTATGCGACTATTACTACTACTCCTACTACTGCTACTGCTACTACCGTTGTTACTAATATTACTACTACTACTATAACTAATGTAATGATTACTACTACTACTGTGGCTACTACTGCAACTACTCCCACAACTACAACTACTCCTACTACTAATCCTGCTGCTACTCCTGCTACAGCTACAGCTACAACTACTAGTACTACTACTTCAACTACTATTACTACTACAAGCACTAGTACTATGGCAACTACTACTATTACAAATGCTATTCTAACTACTACTACTACTACTACTACTACTACTACAACTACTACAACTACTACAGCTACTACTGCTACGTCCACTATAGCTACTACTAATACTACTGCTAGTACTAATACAACCGCTACTACTACTACTACTACTACTACTACTACTACTACTAATACTGCTACTTCTACTACTGAAACTACTACTGCTGCTGCTGCTGCTAGTACTAAACTTACTATACCAACTACTGCTGCTACGACTACTGCTGTTGCGACTAGTACTACGACTACTACTATTTCCTGACTACCACTACAACTACTGCTATTGCTACTACAACTACTACTCCAACTACTACTAACAACAACAATAACAACAACAACGACAACTACTACTACAATAAATACTATTCCCAGTCCTACTCACATTTCTATTACTGCTACTATTTCTACTACTACTACTCCAACTAGTACTACTGCTATAGCTAATACTACTCCCACTCCAACTCATACAGCTACTAGAACAACAACTACTACTACTCCTACTCCAACTCCCACTACAACTCCTACTACTAGTCCAACTCCAACTCCGACTACTACTACTACTAGTACTACTACTACTACTACTTATACTAATACTATCACTACTAGTACTACTACTACTACTAATATTACTATTACTACTACTTCTACAACTGCTACAATAACAACTACTACTCCTACTCCTACCCCTACTACTACTACTAGAACTACTATGCCTACTATAGCTTTTATTACTACTTCTACAAGTGGTACTGCTGCTGCAACTACTACTACTATACCTACTACTACTACTATACTACTACTGCTACTGCTACAACTACAACAACTACTACTACTCCTCCGATAACTACCACTACTATAACAACTACTACTACTAATATTGCTACTACTACTTCTACTACTTCTAGTACAACTACTAACACTACTACTCCTTTTCCGATCGCAACTACTGTAGTACTACTACTGCTACTAATACTAGTCCTACTACTATTACTACTGCCACTATTATTCGTACTCAACTCCTATTGCTACTACTACTATACCAACTACTACTGCTACAACTACAGTTGCTGCGACTACTACTATGACTACTACTGCGCTTCGACGACTACCACCACTACTACTACTGCTACTACGGCTGCTACTACTACTACTACTCTCCGACTACTACTACTACAATAATAACAACAACAACTACTACTACTATGATAAATTCTATTCCCAGTCCGACTCGTATTTTCGTTACTACTACTATTTCTCCTTCTGCTACTCCTACTAATACTACTACTACAGCTACAACTACTCCTACTACAACTCCTACAACTACTAGAACAATAACTCCTACTACAACTCCTACTACAACTACTCCTATTACAACCACCACCACCACTACTACTCGTATTAGTACCACAACTATAACGGCTACTACAACTAATACTGCTACTACTACTTCTACTACTAGTACAACTGCAAATACTACTACTCAATTTATGACGACAACTACTACTACTATTAGGAATACCACTACAACAACAACTACTATTCCTACTAATATTATACTACTACTTCTACTAATATTAGTCCTACTACTACTGCTGCTGCTAATACTATTTATACTCCAACTCTTGCTGCTACTACTACTACACCTACTCCAACCACTACTACTACTACCACAACTACTACAATGACTACTCCAGCTACTGCTACTAGAACCACTATTGCACCTACTACTACTCCTAGTACCACTCCTACTCCAACCCCTACTACTACGACAGTTGTTGCTACTACCACTAGTACAAGTACTAGTATTACTATTACTATTACTACTACTACTACTATGATGGCTACTACTACTACTGCTGCTACTACAACTACTGCTACTACTACTCCTACAGCTACTATAGCTACTACTACAAATACTTATGCTGGTCTTGCTACTACAGCTATTACAACTCCTACTACACAAACTACTACTGCTGCTACTATTGTTACTACTACAGCTACTACTGCTCCTACTCCTACTACTATTACAACTGATGCTATTATTATTGCTACTACCTCCACTAGTACTACTATTGCTATTACTAATGCTACTACTGCTTCTACTACTACTCGTACAGCTGCTACTACTACTACTACTACCACCACTACTACAACAACTGCTACTACTGCTGCTGCTGCTGTTACAACTGCCACAATTATTGTTGCTACTACTGCACTACTACCACCACCACTATGAATACTACTACTACTAATACTACTACAAATACCACTGCTACTAATACTAGAACTACAACAACAACAACAACTACTACTACTACTACTTCTACTACAACTGCTGCTTCAACTACTGTTGCTGCTTCAACTGCTACTACTACTTCTAGTACGAATACAATGATGAGTACTGCTACTTCAACTGCTACTACAATTACTACTGCTACAACAACTTCTACTTCTGCTGCTCCTACTACGACCACCACCACTACTACTGCTAATACTATTACAATAACAACTCCTATAACTATTGCCACAACTACTACAATAACAACAACAACTACTACTACTACTAGGACTTCTACTACCACTGCTACTACTACAACAATGACATCTACAACTACTACTACTTCTGGTTCTACTTCTACTACTACTACTATTACTACTACTCCGACTACAACTATTGCCACTGCTACTACTACCCTACTCCAACCCCTACAACAACTACTATTCCTACTCCAACTCCTACTACATCTCCTATAACTGCTGCTACTACAGCTACTACTACTACTACCACTACTACTATTACTACTACTACTAATACTACTATTACAACTATTACTACAACAACAACAACAACAAAAACTACTACTACTAATACTCCTACTGCTGCTGCTGCTACTACTACTACTAAGAATTGTACTACTGCTACTGCTACATCTACTACTACTACAACTACTACTACAACAACAATAACTACTACTACTACTGTTACTACTACTACAACAACAATAACTACTACTACTACTGTTACTACCACTACTATTACTAGTAGCAGCAGCAATTATAGTAGTTGTAGTAGTAGCAGTTATTGTTGTTGTAGGAATAGTAGCCGTAGTAGTTGTTATTGTCTTAGTTGTGGGAGAAGTAACAGTAGTAGTTGTAGTAGAAGTAATTATAGAAGTAGTGTTATTAGTAGCTTTAGTAGTAACAGTAGTAGTAGTAGTATCAGTAGCAGTAGTATTTGAAGTAGTAGTAGCAGTAGTAGAAGCACCACTACTAATAGTAGTAGTAGAAGAAGCATCAGCATCAATAGTAGTTATAGCAATAGAAATAAAAGTTGGTGTAGCAATAGAAGTAGTTGTAGGAGAAGTAGTAGTAGTAGTAGTAGTAGTAGTACCAGCAGTAGGATCAGCAACTACAGTAGTCGTAGTAGTAGTAGTAGTAGTAGTAGTAGAAATAGTAGTAGGAGTAGGAATAGCAGTAGCTGTAGTTGTTGTAGTATTAGTAGTAGAAGTAGTAGTAGTAGTAGTACTAGAAGCAAAAGTAGTAGTATTAGTTGGAGAAGCACCATTATTAGCTGTTACAACAATAGTAGTAGTAGCATTTGTAGTAGTAGTAGTAGCTGTAGTAGTATCATTAGCAGCAGTAGTAGCATTACTAGCTATAGTAGTTGAAGTAGTAGTTCTAGTTGTAGCAAAAGGAGAAGTAGAAGTAGTAGTAGTAGCCATGGTTCTAGCAATAGTAGCAGTAGTAGCAGTAGTACTAGTAGTATTATTTGCATTAGTAGTATAAAAAGTGGTAGAAGTAGTAGTTGTAGCAGTAGTAATAGAAAAAGTAGTAGTAGTTGCAATAGCAATAATAGTATTATAGCAGAGTAGATGTAGTATTAGCTGATGTAGTCGAAGTAGTAGTATAGGTTGTAGCAATAGTAGTAGTAGCAGTAGTTATAGTAGTAATAATAGTAGCAGTAGTTGTAGTAGTAGTAGCCGTAGTTCTTGTAGTAATAGTAGTAGTAGTAGAAGTTGTAGTAGCACTAGTTGCAGTTGTAATAGTTACAATAGTAGTAGTTGCAATAGTAGTAGTTATTGTTATAATAGTAGCAATACTAACAATAGAAGTGGTAGTAGTAGCAGCATCAGTAATAGTAGTAGTAGGAGCATTTGTAGTAGTATTAGTAGTCATAGTGGTAGTAATTATAGTAGTAGTAGTAGCAACAATAGTAATAACTATAGTAGTAGCAGTAGTAGTTGCTGTAGTAGCAGTAGTGGCAACCGTAGTAGCAGCAGATGCAGCAACAGCAGTAGTAGTAGTTGGAGCAACAGTAGCAGTAGTATCAGTAGAAGTAGTAATAGTAGTAGTAGTAATAGTACCAATGGTACTTGTTGAAGTAGTAATAGTAGTAGCAGTAGCAATAGCAGTAGTAGTAGTTGTCATACTAGTAGTGATAGTAGTGGTAGTAGTAGCAGCAGTCGTAGGAGCAATAACAGCCGTAGTAGTGGTAGGAGTAGTACTAGTAGCTATAGTAGTAGTATGAGCAATAGTAGTAGTAGTAGTAGTAGCAGTAGTAGTAACCATAATACTAGCTGCACCAAAAGTAACAGTAGTTGTAGCAGTAGCAATTGAACTAGCAGTAGTAGCAGCAGCAGCAGTAGCACTGGTAGTAGTAGTTGTAGCTGTTGGAATAGCTGCAGTAGTTGTAGTCGTAGTAGCAACAACCATAGTAGGAGCAGCTATAGTATCAGAATCAGCAATAGTAGTAGTAGTAGCAGCTGTAGCAACTATTGCAATAGTAGTATGAGTAGTAGGCATGGCAAAAATAGTAGTATCAATTGTCGCAGTAGTAGTTATTATTTTTGTGGTTGTAGTAGCAGTAGTATTAGCGAAAGTAGTACTAGTTGTAGTAGTAGTTGTTGCAGTAGAAGTAGTAGTATTATTATAAGTCATAGCAGTCAGAGTAGAAGTTGTGGCAGGAGTAGGAGAGATAGTAGTAGCAGCCGCGCCAGTCATAGTTGTGGTAGTAATGGCAGCCATAGTAGCGGTAGTTGTAGTAGTATCAATTGTAGCTATGGTAGCAGCAGTAGTAGTAGCTATAGTAGCAGTAATAGTAGAAGTAGCAAAAGTAGTAGCAGTAGTAGTAGAAGCAACATTAGCAATAGTAGTTGTAGTCGTAGTAGTAGCAGTAGCAATAATAGTATGAGAAGTAGTTGGAGTGGCAGTAGCAATTGTAGTGGTAGCAGTAGAAGCTATAGTAGTAGTTGTGGTAGTAGTAGTAGTAGGAGTTGTAGTAGTAGTAGTAGCTGTTGTTGTAGTACTAGTAGTAGTAGTCGTTGCTGTATAGTAGTTGTAACAGTAGTAGTTGTTTTATGAGCAGTAGTAGTAGCTCTTGGACCAGTAGAAGTAGTAGTACTAGTAGTTATGTTAGTAGTAGCAGTAGTTGTTGTTGTAGTAGTTATAATAGTAGCAGGTGTAGCAATAGTAGTAGTAGTTATTGCAGAAGTAGTTGTTGTCGTAGTAGTAGTAGTTGCGGAAGTAGTAGAAGTAGGGGAAGAAGTAGTATCAACAATAATAGTAGTGGTAGAAGGGGTAGTAGCATTAGTAATAATAGAAGGAGTAGTTGTAGTAGGTGTAGTAGAAGCATTTTTAGTAGTGGTAGTAATTGTAGTAGTAGTAGTAGCTGCACCAGCAGTAGTTGCAGTAGTGGTAGTAGGGCTAGCAGTAGCAGTAGTTGTAGTAGCCATAGTAGCTACAGTAGCAGCAACAGTAGGGGTAGCAGTAGTAGTATTAGTAGTAGTAGCAGTAGTAATGGTAGTGGTACTAGTAGTACTAGTAGTAGTATTACCAGTAGTAGCATCCATTGTAGCAGCAGTAGTAGTTGTCGTACTAGTAGTGGTAGTTGTAGAAGTAGTGGTAGAATTAATTGCAATCGTAGTTGTTGTAGGAGCAGCTGTAGCATTAGTAGTAGTAGTAGTAGCACTAACAGTAGCCGTAGAAGTAGCTATATTAGTAGTAGTAGTAGTCATAGCAGTTGCAATAGCACTATCAGTAGTAGTAGCAGCAGCGGTAGCAGTACTACTAGAAGTAGTAGAAGTAGTAGCAGCAACTGTAGCAGTTGTAGTAGTTGTACTAGTATAAGTAGTAGTAGTAACAACAATTATAGTAGCTGTAGTAGTAGCAGGAGTAGTAGTAGTAGTAGTAATAGTGAAGTAACGCAATTGTTGTAGTTCTGGTAGCAGTTGTAGTAGTAGTAGTAGTAGTAGCTACCGCAGTAGTAGTTGGAGTAATAGTAGTTGCAGTAGTAGTAGTCGTAATAATAGTAGTTGCAGTAGTCTTAGAAGAAGTAGTAGTTGTTGTAGCAGGAGTTGTAGTAGTAGTGGTAGTAGTAGAAGTGTTACTATTAGTACTAGTCGTAGTAGAAGTTGCAACAGCAGAAGCAGAAGTAGTAGTAGTAGTAGTAATAGTTATAGCAGTATTCACAACAATAAAAATTGTAGTACTGGTAGTAATAGCAGCAGCAGTAGAGGAGTAATAGTAGTAGTAGTTGTAGCAGTCAGAGCTGTAGTAGCATTAGTAGTAGTAGCAGTAGTTGGAGTAATAGCAGAAGCAGCAGCAGCAGTAGCTGAAGCAGCAGTAGTAGTATCAATAGTAGTAAAAGTAGTAGTAGGAGTAGTAGGAGGAAGAGAAATAGTTGTAGTACTACTAGTAATAGTAGTACTAGTAGTAGTTGTAGTTATTATTTTTGTAGCAGTAGCACCAGCACTAGCAGTAGCAGTAGCATTAGTAGTTGTTGTTATTGTAGTAGGAGTAGTAGTGGTAATAGTAGTAGTAGTGCTAGTAGCAGTAATTGCAGTAGTAGTGGTAGTAGTAGTAGTAATAGTAGTAGTACCAATAGTAGTAGTTGCAGTCAAAGTTCTATTAGTAGGAGTTGGTGCAGGAGTAGAAGTAGTAGCAGTAGTAGTAGAAATAGTAGTACCAGTAGCAGTAATATGAGTAGTCATTGTTGTTGTAGCAGCAACAACAGTAGTAGTAGTGGAAGTAGTAGTAGTAGTAGTAGAAGTTGTATTAGTAGCAGGGGTATTTGTAGTAGTAGTAGTAGTTGTTGTTGTTGTTGTAGTAGTAGTAGTAGTAATAGTAATAGTAGCAGTTGTTGCAGTAGTAGAAGTTGTAGTAGTAGTAGTAGTGGTAGTAATAGTGGTACTAGTAGTAGTCGTAGTACTAGTAGTAGAAGTGCTAGATGTAGTGGTAGTAGTAGCCGTTGTGCTTGTAGTAGTAGTTGTAACAGGCGTAGTAATGCTAGGAGTAGTTGGAGTACTAGTAGTAGCAATAATAGTTGTAGATGTAGTAGTAGTAGTCCTTGTAGAAGTATGAGTAGAAACAATAGTAGTAGTAGTAGTAGTTTTAGTATAAGTAGAGCTAGAAGTTGTGGTAGTAGCAGTTGTAGTAGTAATAGTTGTAGTTGTAGTAGTAGTAGTAGTAATTTTGGTTGTAAGAGTAGTAGTAGTAGTTGGAGTAGTAGTCATAGTAGTAGTGTTAGTACCAATAGTAGTAGTAATTGTAGCAGTAGTAGTAGTAGCTTTAGTAGTAGTAGCAGTTATAGTAGGTGTAGCTGTAGTAGTAGTAACAGTAGTAGTAGTAGTAGTAGTAGTAGTAGTAGTAGTAGTAGTAGTGGTAGCAGTGGTGGTGGTGGTGGTGGTGGTGGTGGTGGTGGTAACAATATCGGTAGTAGTAGTAGTGGTACGAGTAGTAGTAGTTGTTGTAGTTGAAGTTCTAGTAGTAGTAGTAATTGTAGTAGTAGTAATCGTAGTAGTAGTAGCAATATCAGTAGTAGTAGTGGTCGGAGTAGCAATAGTAATGTTAGTAGAAGTTGTAGAACTGGCAGTAGGAGGAGGAGGAGGAGGAGGAGAAGTGGCAGTAGTAGTAGGAATGGGTGTAGGAGTAGTAGTAGTAGGAGTTGTCCTCATAGTAGTAGTTCATTGCTAGTAGTAGTAGTAGTCGAAGTAATAGTTGTAGTAGTAGTAGGAGCAATAGTAGTAGCGGTAGTAGTAGCCACAACAATTGTGTTTATAGTTAAAGTAGTTGCAGAGAGAGCAGTAGTAGTAGTAAGAATAGTAGTAGTTATAAGTTGTAGCAGTTGTAGTAGTGGTAGTTGTAGTATTAGTAGTTGTTGCTGGAGTAGTCGGGGTAAGAGTATTAGTAGTAGTAGTAGTAGTAGCAATAGTAGTAGTGGAAGTAATAGTAGTAGTGGTTGCAGAAGTACTAGTAGTAGTAGTAGTAGTAGAAGCAGCATAACAGCAGTAATTATTCTAGTAGTTACAGCAGTAGTAGCAGTAGTAATAGTAGTTGTAGTAGTATTAGCAGCAGCAGTACCACTAGTAGTAGTGGCAGTAGTATTAGTAGTGGTAGCAGTACTAGTAGTAGTAGAAATAGTAGTATTAGTAGTAGTAGCAGTAGTTGTTGTAGTAGTAGTGGTAGTAGAAGGAGAAGTAGCAATGATAGCTGTAGTAGCAGTATTAGTAGTAGCAATAGCAATAGTACTAGTAGGATTAGCAGTCGTAGCAGAAGCAGCAGTAGTAGCAGTAGTAATAGTAATAAAAAAGTTGTAGTTGAAGTTGTAATAGTAGTAGTCATAGTTGTAGTAATGATAGTATTTGGAGTAGTGGCATCAGTTATAGTAGCGGTAGTAGAAGCAATTTTAATAGTTGTTGTAGTAGTAGTAGTTGAAGTAGTAGTAGTAGTAGTAGTAGCAGTAGTTGCTGTTGAATCAGCATAAGTAGTACCATCCATTGTAGTTGTAGTATTAGCAGTTGCAGAAATAGTAGAAGTAGTAGTAGCGAAATTAGTAGAAGTAGTAGTTGTAGTAGTAGTAATAGTAGCGATAGCAGAAGTTGCAACAGCAACAGCAGGAGTAGTAGTAGTAGAAGCAGTAGCAGTCTTGCAGCAATAGTAGTAGTTGTAGTAGTTCCAAGAGTAGTAGAGCAGTAGCAGTACTAGTAGCAGCAGTGGCTACTGCAGTAGTAGTAGTAGTAGAAGTAGAAGTAGTAGTCGTTGTTGCAGTAGTAGTGGGATTAGTTCTTCTTGCTGTTGGGAAGTAGCAGCAGCAACAGTTGTAATTGTTGTAGTAGTAGCCCTGATAGTAGCAGTTGTAGCAAAAGTTGCAGTTGTAATAGTAGTTGTAATACTATCAGAAGTAGTAGAAGCAATAGTAGCAGTAGCTGTAGTTGAAGTAGCAGTAATAGTATTAGTAGTAGTAGCAGTACAAGCAGTAGTACTAATAATAGAAGTAGCAGTAGTTATAGAAATTATAGCAATAGTAGTAGTAGTAGTAGTAGTATAGTAGCAGTAGTAACATCAGTAGTAGCAGTAGCAGCAGCAATAGTAGCAGTAGCATTAGTCCTTGTAGCAGTAATAGCCGTAGTAGGAGCAGAAGTAGTAGTAGTAGTAGGAGTAGCAGTACTGCTACTAGTACCTATAGTTGCACTAGGAGAAGTAGTAGTAGTAGCAGCAGCAGTAGTAGTTGTAGTAGTAGTCATAGTAGTAGTAGTAGTAGTAGTAGTTACAGTAGCAAAAGTAGTTATAGTAGTTGCATTTTATCAGTAGCAGCTAAAGTAGCAGTAGTCGTAGTAGCACTAGTAGTAGTAGAAGTGGTAGTAGTAGTAGTAGTAGTATTAATTGTAGGTGTGTTAGTTGTAGTAGTAGTATTAATAGCAGAAGTAGTAGTACTAGTATAAGTATTAGTAATAGTAGTAGTAGGAGGCGTAGTAGTAAAAGTAGCAGTAGTAGAAGTAGTTGTAGCTGCAGTAGTATTATTAGTAACAGTAGTAGTAGTTGCAGTAGTATTATTAGTAGCAGTAGGTGTAGTAGTAGTAGCAGTAGTAGTAGTACAACTACTCCTAGTAGTAGTTGTTGTTGTTGTTGTTATTGTAGTAGTAGTAGTACTAGTAGTAGTAGTAGTAGTTGCAGCAGAAGTGGTAGTAGTAGTGGTAGTAGTAACTGTTGTAGCAGCAATAGTAGTTGCAATAGTCGTAGTAGGAGTAGTAATACTAGTAGTACTAGTAGTATTAGTAGTAGTAGTAATAGTAGTAGCTGTAGTATTGGTAGGAGTTGTAGAAGGTGAAGTGTAATAGTAATAGTAGTAGTAGTAGTAGCTGTAGTTGTAGCAATAGTACTACTACTAGCATTAGTGACAGAAGTAGCAATTGTTATCGTAGTGGTAGAAGTCACAGGAGTAGTCGTAGCATCTATTGCAACAGCAGTAGTAGTAGTTATAGTAGTAACCGTATTAGCATTAGTAGTTGAAGTAGAAGTCATAGTAATGGTAGCCGTAGTAGTAATAGTAGCCACAGTAGTTGTAGCAGCAGCAGCAGTAGTAATAGTTGTATCAAAAAAAGTAGTAGTTGTAGTCGTTGTAGCAGCAGTATTAATAGTCATAGTAGGAATACTAATAGTAGTAGTGGTAGTAATAGCAATAATAGTAATAGTTAGATTAGTAGTTGTAGTTATAGCAGAGGCGGTAGCAGTAGTAATAGTAGTAGCAGAAGTAGTAGTAGTAGTAGAAGCAGTAGAAGTTCTAGTAGTAATATTAGTAGTAGCAGTGACAGTAGTAGTACTAGTAGCATTAGTAGTTGTAGTAGCAATAGTAGCAGTTGCAGTAGCAGTAGCGGTAGAAGTAGTGGTAGTTGTTGTAGTAGTTGTTGTTGTTGTTGTAGCAATAGTAATAGTAGTAGTAGCAGTAGTAGTAGCAATACTAATTTTAGTGGCAGTCAAATTAGTGGTAGCAAGAGTGGCCGTAGTAGTAGTAGTACTAGTAGTAGTAGTTGTTGTTGTTGTTGCTGTTGTAATAGTAGCAGTAGTAGCAGTAGGGGTTGCTACTACTATTCCCACTACTATTACTACTTCTACTACTGCAACTACTACCACTACTACAATTGTTGCTACTATTACCACTATTACATCTAATACTACTAATATAATTATTACTACTACTACTGCTACTACTAATATTATGACTACTATTGCTACAGGTAATTCTCCTACTATTGCTTCAACTACAACTACTATTACTGTAATTGCTACTGTTATTACTACTACTATTGCTCCTACCACTACTGCTGCTGCTACTACTACTTCTCCTACTATTAATTCTACTACTACTATTAGACAAGTACTACTCCTACTACTGCAATTACTACTATTAGTACTACTACTATTGCTACTACCACTACTGCTACTACTACTACTACTTCTCCTGTTACTACTACTAGTTCTATTATTACAGCTACTACAACTACTATTTCTATTTCTACTCTTATGACTCCTACTACTACCACTCCTACTACTACTTCTACTACTATCACCACTTCTCCTGTTACTTCTCGTACTCCTAAACCAACTCCTATTACAACTACTAATACTACTACTGCTACTATAACTACTACTAATTGTACCACAACTCCTACTACTATTATAACTACTCCTACTTCTATTACTACTACTACTACTGGCACTACTACCCGTACTACTACTACTCCTGCTATTACGACTACTACTTCTACTATAGCTACTACTGCTACTACAACAACTTTTGTGACTACTACAGATGCTGCTACTACTACACTACTGCTACCACTTCTATGACTAGCACTGCTAGTAATCCAACAACTCTTACTATTACTACTATTAATACTACTACTACTACTACTATAACTATTTCAACTACTCCTACTACTACTACTACTCCTCCTACTGCTACTACTACTGTTGCTGCTGCTGTTGCTGGTCCTACTACTAATTCTTTTACAACTATTACTATTGCAACAACTACCAATACAATTACTGCTACTACTACTTCTACAACTACTACTTCTGCTACTACTACTACTACTACTACTATTACTACTACTACTACTACTACTACTACTTCTACTACTACTACTACTACTACTACAACAACTATCAGTACGCTTACTACTACTACTGCAACTACTCCAACTACTACTACTACTATTGCTGATACGATGTCTACTACTACTACTACTTCCACTATGACTCCGCCTACTACCTATACAACTACCACTGCTACCACTGCTACCGCTGCTACTACTACTAAAATGACTAATATTACTACTACTACTATTGCTACTACTCCTACAACTACTACAATGGCGACTTCTACTACTGCTACTACTATTGCTCCTACTACAGTTGCTACTATAACTACAGCTACTACTACGCCTATTGCTACTAATGCTACAACTACTACTACTTGTAGTACTAATATTACTACAAGTATAGCTATAAGTACTTCTACTGCAAATATTACTACTACTACTACTAATACTACAACTAGTACTACTACAGCTATTAGTACTATCATTACTACTAGTATTGCTACTACTACTACTGCAACTATCACTACTGCTGCTGCTACTACTACTACTACTGCTGCTAATACTACTACTACTCTTGCTATTATTACTAGTTGTACTATTATTGCTATTATAGTTACTACTTCTATTTCTACTCCTACTACTTCTACTACTTCTACTACTTGTCCTTTTATTGGTACTACTACTACGACTGCACCTACTACAACCCCCTACTGGTGCACCAACTTCTATTACAACAACTACAACTAGTATTACTACTACCACTACTACTGCTTGTACTGCTACTACTAGAATTACTTGTATAACAACTTCTACTATAGCTACTAATACTACTGCTACTATTGCTACTACTATGCTACTACTACTAGTAATGCTAATACTTCTACTACTATGACTACTACAATAACTATTGCTGCTGTTGATGATGCAGCTACAACAACTCCTCCTCCTACTACTACTCCAATTTCTATTACTACAACAACTACTACTTTACTACTACTACTACAACTACTACTAGTATTACTTCTACTATATCTACCACTAGTACTTCAACTACTACTTCTACCACTACTACTACTACTAAGACTACTACTATTACTATTACTATTCCTACTCTGACTTCTACTACTGCTACTAGTACTACTCCAACTACTCCTACTACTACTTCTACTACTACTCCTAATCCAACTCCTACTACTATTACTACTACTACTAGTACTCCCGTACTCCAACTACTACTATGCCTACTACTACTCCTACTCCAACTCCTACAACTACTTATGCCACTACTATTGAATCTACTACAACAACAACAACTACTACTACTGCTTCTACTAGTACTAGAAATACTACTATTAGTAATACTAATATTAACATGTCTACTCCTACTACTACTACTACTACTGCTACTACTACAACAACTGCTACTACACCTACAACTACTACAACTCCTAACCCTCCTAGAACTTCTATTACTACCTACTACTGCTAACACTCTTACTACTACTGCTGCTGCTGCTACTGCTATGACAACTACTACTACTGCTACTATTACTACTGTTATGACTACTTTTACTACTACTACTATTATGACTACTACAACTACTACTACTTTTACCATTCCTACTACTACTACAACTACTTGTACTAATACTACCACTCTAAATACTCCTACTACTACAACTAATAATAGTACTACTACTGCTGGTTCTGTTGATGCTGTCACTACTAATAATTCTACTACTTCTACTACTAGCCTACTACTACAACTAATGCTACTACTACTCCTGCTACTACTACTACTACTTCTATTACTACTACACTACTCCTAAAAGTACTACTATTACTACTATTACTGCTCCTACAACTACTACTCCAACTACTACTACAATAACTACTACTACTTCTGCTTTAACTTCAAGTACAACAACAACAACTACTACTACAAATACTACTACTACTACAATTGCAGATGCTTCTGTTGTAGCTCCTACTGCAACTACTACTATTCCTATTCATACTCCAACTATTGCTTCTACTACTACACCTATTACTCCTACAACTACTGCTACTACCACTCGTATTACAAATCCTGCTTCTAATACTACTCCTTCAACTACTACTACCCATACTCTAAATAATACTACTACTATGACTCCGATTCCTACTCCAACTCATACTACGGCCACTACTACTAATTCTACAACTACTAGTACAATAGCAACAACAACAACAACAATAATAACAACAACAACAACTACTACCACTACTACTACTCCTGCTGCTTCTACTACTACAACTCTAACTATAACTACTACAATAACTATTACTACTACTACTACTACAACAACTACAACTGCTACTATTGCTACTAATACTACTAATACTTACAACACTACTACTACTACTACAACTACTATTCCTACTACAACTACTACCACCACTAATACTATAACTACAACTAGTGCTAGTACTACTGCACTACAGAGCTACCACTACTACTACCAATACTACTATTACTACTATACGTGGAACTATTGCCACTGCTATTACTACTACAACTTATGCGACTATTACTACTACTCCTACTACTGCTACTACCGTTGCTACTAATATTACTACTACTACTATAACTAATGTAATGATTACAACTACTACTGTGGCTACTACTGCAACTACTCCCACTACTACAACTACTCCTACTACTAATCCTGCTGCTACTCCTGCTACAGCTACAACTACTAGTACTACTACTTCAACTACTATTACTACTGCAAGCACTAGTACTATGGCAACTACTACTATTACAAATTCTATTCTAACCACTACTACTATTACTACTACTACTACTACAACTACTACAACTACTACAGCTACTACTGCTACGTCCACGATAGCTACTACTAATACTACTGCTAGTACTAATACAACCGCTACTACTACTACTACTACTACTACTACTACTAGTACTGCTACTTCTACCACTGAAACTACTGCTGCTGCTGCTGCTGCTAGTACTAAACTTACTATACCAACTACTGCTGCTACGACTACTGCTGTTGCGACTAGTACTACGACTACTACTATTTCTTGACTACCACTACTACTACTGCTATTGCTACTACAACTACTACTCCAACTACTACTAACAACAACAATAACAACAACAACAACAACTACTACTACTACAATAAATACTATTCCCAGTCCTACTCACATTTCTATTACTGCTACTATTTCTACTACGACTACTCCAACTAGTACTACTGCTACAGCTAATACTACTCCTACTCCAACTCATACAGCTACTAGAACAACAACTTCTACTACTCCTACTCCAACTCCCACTACAACTCCTACTACTAGTCCAACTCCAACTCCGACTACTACTACTAATAGTACTACTACTACTACTATTTCTACTAATACTATCACTACTAGTACTATCACTACTACTAATATTACTATTACTACTACTTCGACAACTGCTACAACAACAACTACGACTCCTACTCCAACCCCTACTACTACTACTAGAACTACTATGCCTACTGCATGTTTTATTACTACTTCTACAAGTGGTACTGCTGCTGCAACTACTACTACTATACCTACTACTACTACTACTATACTACTACTGCTACTGCTATAACTACAACAACAACTACTACTACTCCTCCTATAACTACCACTACTATAACAACTACTACTACTAATATTGCTACTACTACTTCTACTACTTCTAGTACAACTACTAACACTACTACTCCTTTTCCGATTGCAACTACTACTACTGTTATGAATACTACTACCACCACTACTACTATTCCTACTAATACTGTACTACTACTACTACTACTAATACTAGTCCTACTACTATTACTACTGCCACTACTATTCATACTCAACTCCTATTGCTACTACTACTATACCAACTACTACTGCTACAACTACAGTTGCTGCGACTACTACTATGACTACTACTGCGCTTCGACGACTACCACTACTACTACTACTGCTACTACGGCTGCTACTACTACTACTACTCTCCGACTACTACTACTACAATAATAACAACAACAACTACTACTACTATGATAACGTCTATTCCCAGTCCGACTCGCATTTTCGTTACTACTACTATTTCTCCTTCTACTACTCCTACTAATACTACTGCTACAGCTACAACTACTCCTACTACAACTCCTACAACTACTAGAACAACAACAACAACTACCCCTACACCAACTCCCACTACAACTCCTCCTACTACTACTACTTCTACTAATACTAATAATACTAGTACTACTAATGCTACTAATAATAATATTATTACTACTACAGCAATTGCAGCTACTATAACTATTGCAACTAGTACAACAACTACTATGCCTCCTACCACTACCACTACTACTACAACAACAACTACTATGCCTACTATGATTTTTATTACTACTACTACAACTGCTACTAATACTACTATAGCTACCACTACTATAACTACTACTACTACTATAATACTACTGCTACTCCTATAGCTACTACTACAACTACTCCTATTACAACCACCACCACCACTACTACTCGTATTACTGCCACAACTATAACGGCTACTACAACTAATACTGCTACTACTACTTCTACTACTAGTACAACTGCAAATACTACTACTCCATTTATGACGACAACTACTACTACTATTAGGAATACTACTACAATAACAAATACTATTCCTACTAATATTATACTACTGCTTCTACTAATACTAGTCCTACTACTACTGCTGCTACTAATACTATTTATACTCCAACTCTTGCTGCTACTACTACTACACCTACTCCAACCACTACTACTACTACCACAACTACTACAATAACTACTCCAGCTACTGCTACTAAAACCACTATTGCACCTACTACTACTCCTAGTACCACTCCTACTCCAACCCCTACTACTACGACAGTTGTTGCTACTACCACTAGTACTAGAACTAGTACTACTATTACTACTACTACTACTACTACTATGATGACTACTACTACTGCTGCTGCTACTACAACTACTGCTACTACTACTCCTACAGCTACTATAGCTACTACTACAAATACTTACGTGCTACTACAGCTATTACGGCTCCTACTACATAAACTACTACTGCTGCTACTATTGTTACTACTAGAGCTACTACTGCTCCTACTCCTACTACTATTGCAACTGATGCTATTATTATTGCTACTACCTCCACTAGTACCACTATTGCTATTACTAATGCTACTACTGCTTCTACTACTACTCGTACTGCTACTACTACTACTACTACTACCACCACTACTACAACAACTACTACTACTCCTACTGCTGCTTTTACAACTGCCACAATTATTGCTGCTACTACTGCACTACTACCACCACCACTACGAATACTACTACTACTAATACTACTACAAATACCACTGCTACTAATACTAGAACTACAACAACAACAACAACTACTACTACTACTACTTCTACTACAACTGCTGCTTCAACTACTGTTGTTGCTTCAACTGCTACTGCTACTTCTAGTACGAATACAACGATGAGTACTGCTACTTCAATTGCTACTACAATTACTACTGCTACAACAACTTCTACTACTGCTGCTCCTACTACTACCACCACCACTACTACTGCTAATACTATTACAATAACAAGTCCTATAACTATTGCCACAACTACTACAATAACAACAACAACTACTACTACTACTAGGACTTCTACTACCACTGCTACTGCTATAATGATGACATCGACAACTACTACTACTTCTACTTCTACTTCTACTACTACTACTACTATTACAACTACTATTACTACTATTACTACTACTCCGACTACAACTATTGCCACTACTACTACTACCCTACTCCAACCCTACAGTAACCACTATTCTTACTCCAACTCCTACAATTATTACAACAACTACTACTAACACTAGTACTCCTACTCCAACTCCTACTACAACTCCTATAACTGCTGCTACTACTGCTACTACTACTACTAGCACTACTACTATTACTACTACTACTAATACTACTATTACAACTATTACTACAATAATAACAATAACAACTACTACTACTACTAATACTCCTACTACTGCTGCTGCAACTACTACTACTAAAAATTGTACTACTGCTACTGCTACATCTACTACTACTACAACTACTACTACAACAACAATAACTACTACTATTACTATTACTACCACTACTATTACTAGTAGCAGCAGCAATTGTAGTAGTTGTAGTAGTAGTAGTAGTTGTAGTACTTGTAGTAGTAACAGTAGTTACAGTAGTAGTAATAGCAGCAGTTATTGTTGTTGTAGGAATAGTAGCTGTAGTAGTTGTTGTTGTCTTAGTTGTGGGAGAAGTAGCAGTAGTAGTAGTAGTAGAAGTAATTATAGAAGTAGTGTTATTAGTAGCTTTAGTAGTAACAGTAGTAGTAGTAGTATCAGTAGCAGTAGTATTTGAAGTAGTAGTAGCAGTAGTGGAAGCACCACTACTAGTAGTAGTAGTAGAAGAAGCATCAGCATCAATAGTAGTTATAGCAATAGAAATAAAAGTTGGTGTAGCAATAGAAGTAGTAGTAGGAGAAGAAGAAGTAGTAGTAGTAGTAGTAGTACCAGCAGTAGGATCAGCAGCTATAGTAGTAGTGGTAGTAGTAGTAGTAGTAGTAGTAGTAGAAATAGTAGTAGGAGTAGGAGTAGCAGTAGCAGTAGCTGTTGTAGTATTAGTAGTAGAAGTAGTAGTAGTAGTAGTACTAGAAGCAAAAGTAGTAGTATTAGTTGGAGAAGCACCATTATTAGCTGTTACAACAATAGTAGTAGTAGCATTTGTAGTAGTAGTAGTAGCAGAAATAATAGTATTAGTAGTAGCTGTAGTAGTATCAGTAGCTGCAGTAGTAGCATTACTAGCTATAGTAGTTGAAGTAGTAGTACTAGTTGTAGCAAAAGGAGCAGTAGAAGTAGTAGTAGTAGCCATGGTTCTAGCGATAGTAGCAGCAGTAGCAGTAGTACTAGTAGTATTAGTTGCATTAGTAGTATAAAAAGTGGTAGAAGTAGTAGTTGTAGCAGTAGTAGTAGAAAAAGTAGTAGTAGTTGCAGTAGCAATAATAGTATTATAGCAGAGTAGATGTAGTATTAGCTGATGTAGTAGAAGTAGTAGTATAGGTTGTAGCAATAGTAGTAGTAGCAGTAGTTATAGTAGTAATAGTAGTAGCAGTAATTGTAGTAGTAGTAGCCGTAGTTCTTGTAGTAATAGTAGTAGTAGTAGTGGAAGTTGTAGTAGCACTAGTTGCAGTTGTAATAGTTACAATAGTAGTAGTTGCAATAGTAGTAGTTATTCTTATAATAGTAGCAATACTAACAATAGAAGTGGTAGTAGCAGCAGCATCAGTAATAGTAGTAGTAGGAGCATTTGTAGTAGTATTAGTAGTCATAGTGGTAGTAATTATAGTAGTAGTAGTAGCAACAATAGTAATAACTATAATAGTAGCAGTAATAGTTGCTGTAGTAGCAGTAGTGGCAACCGTAGTAGCAGCAGATGCAGCAACAGCAACAGTAGTAGTTGGAGCAACAGTAGCAGTAGTATCAGTAGAAGTAGTAATAGTAGTAGTAGTAATAGTACCAATGGTACTTGTGGCAGTAGTAATAGTAGTAGCAGTAGCAATAGCAGTAGTAGTAGTTGTCATACTAGTAGTGATAGTAGTGGTAGTAGTAGCAGCAGTCGTAGGAGCAATAACAACCGTAGTAGTGGTAGAAGTAGTACTAGTAGCTATAGTAGTAGTATGAGCAATAGTAGTAGTAGTAGTAATAGCAGTAGTAGTAGCCATAATCGTAGCTGCACCAAAAGTAACAGTAGTTGTAGCAGTAGCAATTGAACTAACAGTAGTAGCAGCAGCAGCAGTAGCACTAGTAGTAGTAGTTGTAGCTGTTGGAGTAGCTACAGTAATTGTAGTCGTAGTAGCAACAACCATAGTAGGAGCAGCTATAGTATCAGAATCAGCAATAGTAGTAGTAGTAGCAGCTGTAGCAACTAGAGCAGTAGTAGTATGAGTAGTAGGCATGGCAAAAACAGTAGTATCAATTGTCGCAGTAGTAGTTATTATTTTTGTGGTTGTAGTAGCAGTAGTATTAGCGAAAGTAGTACTAGTTGTAGTAGTAGTTGTTGCTGTAGAAGTAGTAGTATTATTATAAGCCATAGCAGTCATAGTAGAAGTTGTGGCAGGAGTAGGAGAGATAGTAGTAGCAGCCGCACCAGCCATAGTTGTGGTAGTAATGGCGGCCATAGTAGCGGTAGTTGTAGTAATATCAATTGTAGCTATGGTAGCAGCAGTAGTAGTAGCTATAGTAGCAGTAATAGTAGAAGTAGCAAAAGTAGTAGCAGTAGTAGTAGAAGCAACATTAGCAATAGTAGTTATAGTCGTAGTAGTAGCAGTAGCAATAATAGTATGAGAAGTAGTTGGAGTGGCAGTAGCAATTGTAGTGGTGGCAGTAGAAGCTATAGTAGTAGTTGTGGTAGGAATAGTAGTAGCAGTTGTAGTAGTAGTAGTAGCTGTTGTTGTGGGACTAGTAGTAGCAGTAGTTGCTGTATAGTAGTTGTAACAGTAGTAGTTGTTTTATGAGCAGTAGTAGTAGCTCTTGGACCAGTAGAAGTAGTAGTACTAGTAGTTGTGTTAGTAGTAGCAGTAGTTGTTGTTGTAGTAGTTATAATAGTAGCAGGTGTAGCAATAGTAGTAGTAGTTATTGCAGAAGTAGTTGTTGTCGTAGTAGTAGTAGTTGCGGAAGTAGTAGAAGTAGGGGAAGAAGTAGTATCAACAATAATAGTAGTGGTAGAAGGGGTAGTAGCATTAGTAATAATAGAAGGAGTAGTTGTAGTAGCTGTCGTGGAAGCAGTATTAGTAGTGGTAGTAATTGTAGTAGTAGTAGTAGCAGCACCAGCAGTAGTTGCAGTAGTGGTAGTAGTGCTAGCAGTAGCAGAAGTTGTAGTAGCCATAGTAGCTACAGTAGCAGCAACAGTTGGGGCAGCAGTAGTAGTATTAGTAGTAGTAGCAGTAGAAGTAGTAATAGCATTAGCAGTAGCAATGGTAGTGGTACTAGTAGTACTAGTAGTAGTATTACCAGTAGTAGCATCCATTGTAGCAGCAGTAGTAGTTGTCGTACTAGTAGTGGTAGTTGTAGAAGTAGTAGTAGAGTTAATTGCAATAGTAGTTGTTGTAAGAGCAGCTGTAGCATTAGTAGTAGTAGTAGTAGCACTAATAGTAGCCGTAGAAGTAGCTATAGTAGTAGTAGTAGTAGTCATAGCAGTTGCAATAGCACTATCAGTAGTAGTAGCTGCAGCGGTAGCAGTACTACTAGAAGTAGTAGAAGTAGTAGCAGCAACTGTAGCGGTTGTAGTAGTTGTACTAGTATAAGTAGTAGTAGTAACAATAATTATAGTAGCAGTAGTAGTAGCAGGAGGAGTAGTAGTAGTAGTAATAGTGAAGTAACGCAATTGTTGTAGTACTGGTAGCAGTTGTAGTAGTAGTAGTAGTAGTAGCTACAGCAGCAGTAGTTGGAGTAATAGTAGTTGCAGTAGTAGTAGTCGTAATAATAGTAGTAGCAATAGTCTTAGCAGAAGTAGTAGTTGAGGTAGCTGGAGTTGTAGTAGTAGTGGTAGTAGTAGAAGTGTTACTATTAGTACTAGTCGTAGTAGAAGTTGCAACAGCAGAAGCAGAAGTAGTAGTAGTAGTAGTAATAGCTATAGCAGTATTCACAACAATAAAAATTGTAGTACTGGTAGTAATAGCAGCAGCAGTAGCGGAGTAATAGTAGTAGTAGTTGTAGCAGTCATAGCTGTAGTAGCATTAGTAGTAGTAGCAGTAGTGGGAGTAATAGTAGAAGCAGCAACAGCAGTAGCTGAAGCAGCAGTAGCAGCAGTAGTAGTATCAATAGTAGTAAAAGTAGTAGTAGGAGTAGTAGGAGGAAGAGAAATAGTTGTAGTACTACTAGTAATAGTAGTAGTAGTTATTATTTTTGTAGCCGTAGCACCTGCACTAGCAGTAGCAGTAGCAGTAGTAGTAGTTGTTGTTGTTGTAGTATTAGTAGTGGTAATAGTAGTAGTAGTGCTAGTAGAAGTAATTGCAGTAGTAGTGGTAGTAGTAGTAGTAATAGTAGTAGTACCAATAGTAGTAGTTGCAGTCAATGTACTATTAGTAGGAGTTGGTGTAGGAGTAGAAGTAGTAGAAGTAGTAGTAGAAATAGTAGTACAAGTAGCAGTAATATGAGTAGTAGTTGTTGTTGTAGCAGCAACAATAGTAGTAGTAGTGGAAGTAGTAGTAGTAGTAGTAGAAGTTGTATTAGAAGCAGGGGTATTAGTAGTAGTAGTAGTTGTTGTTGTTGTTGTAGTAGTAGTAGTAGTAGTAGTAATAGTAATAGTAGTAGTAGCAGTTGTTGCAGTAGTAGAAGTAGTGTAGTAGTAGTAGTAGTGGTAGTAGTAGTAGTCGTAGTACTAGTAGTAGAAGTGCTAGAAGTAGTGGTAGTAGTAGCCGTTGTGCTTGTAGTAGTAGTTGTAACAGGCGTAGTAATGCTAGGAGTAGTTGGAGTACTAGTAGTAGCAATAGTAGTTATAGATGTAGTAGTAGTCCTTGTAGATGTATGAGTAGAAACAATAGTAGTAGTAGTAGTTGTAGTATAAGTAGAGCTAGAAGTTGTGGTAGTAGCAGTAGTAGTAGTAATAGTTGTAGTTGTAGTAGTAGTAGTAGTAATTTTGGTTGTAAGAGTAGTAGTAGTAGTTGGAGTAGTAGTCATAGTAGTAGTGTTAGTAGCAATAGTAGTAGTAATTGTAGCAGTAGTAGTAGTAGCTTTAGTAGTAGTAGCAGTTATAGTAGGTGTAGCTGTAGTAGTAGTAACAATAGTAGTAGTAGTAGTAGTAGTGGTAGTAGTAGTGGTGGTGGTGGTGGTGGTGGTAACAATATCGGTAGTAGTAGTAGTAGTGGTGTGAGTAGTAGTTGTTGTTGTAGTTGAAGTTCTAGTAGTAGTAGGAGGAGGAGTAGTAGTAATAGTAGTAGTAGTAGCAATATCAGTAGTAGTAGTGGTCGGAGTAGCAATAGTAATGTTAGTAGAAGTTGTAGAACTAGCAGTAGGAGGAGGAGGGGGAGGAGGAGGAGAAGTAGCAGTAGTAGTAGGAATGGGTGTAGGAGTAGTAGTAGTTGGAGTTGTCCTCGTAGTAGTAGTGCATTGCTAGTTGTAGTAGTAGTCGAAGTAATAGTTGTAGTAGTAGTAGTAGCAATAGTAGTAGCGGTAGTAGTGGCCACAACAATTGTGTTTATAGTTAAAGTAGTTGCAGAGGGAGTAGTAGTAGTAGTAAGAATAGTAGTAGTTATAAGTTGTAGCAGTTGTAGTAGTGGTAGTAGTAGTATTAGTAGTTGTTGCTGGAGTAGTCGGGGTAGTAAGAGTATTAGTAGTACTAGAAGTAGTAGCAATAGTAGTAGTGGAAGTAGTAGTAGTAGTGGCTGTAGAATTACTAGTAGTAGTAGTAGTAGTAGTAGAAGCAGCATAACAGCAGTAATTATTCTAGTAGTTATAGCAGTAGTAGCAGTAGTAATAGTAGTTGTAGTAGTATTAGCAGCAGCAGTACCACTAGTAGTAGTGGCAGTAGTATTAGTAGTGGTAGCAGTACTAGTAGCAGTAGTAGTAGTAGTATTAGTAGTAGTAGTAGTAGTAGCAGTAGTTGTTGCAGTAGTAGTGTTAGTAGAAGGAGAAGTAGCAATGATAGCTGTAGTAGCAGTATTAGTAGTAGCAATAGCAATAGTACTAGTAGGATTAGCAGTCGTAGTAGAAGCAGCAATAGTAGCTGTAGTAATAGTAGTAAAAAAAGTTGTAGTTGAAGTTGTAATAGTAGTAGTCATAGTTTTAGTATTGATAGTATTTGGAGTAGTGGCATCAGTTATAGTAGCGGTAGTAGCAGCAATTTTAATAGTTGTTGTAGTAGTAGTAGTTGAAGTAGTAGTAGTAGTAGTAGTAGCAGTAGTTGCTGTTGAATCAGCATAAGTAGTACCATCCATTGTAGTTGTAGTATTAGTAGTTGCAGAAATAGTAGAAGTAGTAGTAGCGAAATTAGTAGAAGTAGTAGTTGTAGTAGTAGCAATAGTAGCGATAGCAGAAGTTGCAACAGCAACAGCAGGAGTAGTAGTAGTAGAAGCAGTAGCAGTCTAGTAGCAATAGTAGTAGTTGTAGTAGTTCCAAGAGTAGTAGAGCAGTAGCAGTCCTAGTAGCAGCAGTGGCTACTGCAGTAGTAGTAGTAGTAGAAGTAGAAGTAGTAGTCGTTGTTGCAGTAGTAGTGGATTAGTTCTTCTTGTTGTTGGGAAGTAGTAGCAGCAGCAGTAGTAATTGTTGTAGTAGTAGCCCTGATAGTAGCAGTTGTAGCAAAAGTTGCAGTTGTAATAGTAGTTGTAATACTATCATAAGTAGTAGAAGCAATAGTAGCAATAGCTATAGTAGAAGTAGCAGTAATAGTATTAGTAGTAGTAGCAGTAGAAGCAGTAGTACTAACAATAGAAGTAGCAGTAGTTATAGCAATTATAGCAATAGTAGTAGTAGTAGTATAGTAGCAGTAGTAACATCAGTAGTAGCAGTAGTAACATCAGTAGTAGCAGTAGGAGCAGCAATAGTAGCAGTAGCATTAGTCATTGTAGCAGTAATAGCCGTAGTAGGAGCAGAAGTAGTAGTAGTAGGAGGAGTAGCAGTATTGCTACTAGTACCTATAGTTGCATTAGGAGAAGTAGTAGTAGTAGCAGCAGTAGCAGTAGTTGTAGTAGTAGTCATAGTAGTAGTAGTAGTAGTAGTAGTCGTAGTAGTAGTAGTTACAGTAGCAAAAGTAGTTGTAGTAGTTGCATTTTATCAGTAGCAGCTAAAGTAGCAGTAGTCGTAGTAGCAATAGTAGTAGTAGAAGTGGTAGTAGTAGTAGTAGAAGTATTAATTGTAGGTGTGTTAGTTGTAGTAGTAGTATTAGTAGCAGAAGTAGTAGTACTAGTATAAGTATTAGTAATAGTAGTAGTAGGAGGCGTAGTAGTAAAAGTAGCAGTAGTAGCAGTAGTTGCAGCTCCAGTAGTATTATTAGTAACAGTAGTAGTAGTTGCAGTAGTATTATTAGTAGCAGTAGGTGTAGTAGTAGTAGTAGTAGTAGTAGTACAACTACTACTAGTAGTAGTAGTTGTTGTTGTTGTTATTGTAGTAGTAGTAGTACTAGTAGTAGTAGTAGTAGCAGCAGCAGTGGTAGTAGTAGTGGTAGTAGTAACTGTTGTAGCAGTAATAGTAGTAGCAATAGTCGTTGTAGGAGTAGTAATACTAGTAGTACTAGTAGTATTAGTAGTAGTAGTAATAGTAGTAGCAGTAGTATTAGTAGGAGTTGTAGAAGGTGAAGTGTAATAGTAATAGTAGTAGTAGTAGTAGCTGTAGTTGTAGCAATAGTACTACTACTATCATTAGTGATAGAAGTAGCAATTGTTATCGTAGTTGTAGAAGTCACACGAGTAGTCGTAGCATCTATCGCAACAGCAGCAGTAGTAGTTATAGTAGTAACCGTATTGGCATTAGTAGTTGAAGTAGAAGTCATAGTAATGGTAGCCATAGTAGTAATAGTAGGCACAGTAGTTGTAGCAGCAGCAGCAGTAGTAATAGTTGTATCAAAAGAATTAGTAGTTGTAGTCGTAGTAGCACCAGTATTAATAGTCATAGTAGGAATACTAATAGTAGTAGTGGTAGTAATAGTAATAATAGTATTAGTTGGATTAGTAGTTGTAGTTATAGCAGAGGCGGTAGCAGTAGTGATAGTAGTAGCAGAAGTAGTAGTAGTAGTAGTAGAAGCAGTAGAAGTTCTAGTAGTAATATTAGTAGTAGCAGTGACAGTACTAGTACTAGTAGCATTAGTAGTTGTAGTAGCACTAGTAGCAGTTGCAGTAGCAGTAGCGGTAGAAGTAGTGGTAGTTGTTGTAGTAGTTGTTGTTGTTGTTGTAGCAATAGTAATAGTAGTAGTAGTAGTAGTAGTAGCAATACTAATTTTAGTGGCAGTCAAATTAGTGGTAGCAAGAGTGGCCGTAGTAGTAGTAGTACTAGTAGTAGCAGTTGTTGTTGTTGCTGTTGCAATAGTAGCAGTAGGGGTTGCTACTACTATTCGCACTACTATTACGACTTCTACTACTGCAACTACTGCCACTACTACAATTATTGCTACTATTACCACCATTACATCTAATACTACTAATACAATTATTACTACTACTACTGCTACTACTAATATTATGACTACTATTGCTACAGGTAATTCTCCTACTATTGCTTCAACAACAACTACTATTACTGCAATTGCTACTGTTATTACTACTACTATTGCTACTACCACTACTGCTGCTACTACTACTACTTCTCTTACTATTAATTCTACTACTACTATTAGACAACTACTACTCCTACTACTGCAATTACTACTATTATTACTACTACTATTGCTACTACCACTACTGCTACTACTACTACTACTTCTCCTGTTACTACTACTAGTTCTATTATTATAGCTATTACAACTACTATTTCTTTTTCTACTCTTTTGACTCCTACTACTACCACTCGTACTACTACTTCTACTACTATCACCACTTCTCCTGTTACTTCTCGTACTCCTAAACCAACTCCTTTTACAACTACTAATACTACTACTGCTACTATAACTACTACTAATTGTACCACAACTCCTACTACTATTATAACTACTCCTACTTCTACTACTACTACTACTACTACTCCTGCTACTCGCACTACTACTACTCCTGCTATTACGACTACTACTTCTACTACAGCTAAAACTGCTACTACAACTACTTCTATGACTACTACTGCTGCTGCTACTACTACACTACTGCTACCACTTCTATGACTAGCACTGCTAGTAATCCAACAACTCTTACTATTACTACTATTAATACTACTACTACTACTACTATAACTATTTCAACTACTCCTACTACTACTACTACTCCTCCTACTGCTACTACTACTGTTGCAGCTGCTGCTGCTGCTGGTCCTACTACTAATACTTTTACAACTATTACTATTGCAACAACTACCACTACAATTACTGCTACTACTACTTCTACAACTACTACTTCTGCTACTACTACTACTACTACTACTATTACTACTACTACTACTACTACTACTACTACTTCTACTACTACTACTACTACTGCAACAACTATCAGTACTCTTACTACAACTACTGCAACTACTCCAACTACTACTACTACTATTGCTGATACGATGTCTACTACTACAACTACTTCCACTATGACTCCGCCTACTACCTCTACAACTACCACTGCTACTACAGCTACCGCTACTACTACTGCTAAAATGACTAATATTACTACTACTACTATTGCTACTACTCCTACAACTACTACAATGGCGACTCCTACTACAGTTGCTACTATAACTACAGCTACTACTACGCCTATTGCTACTAATGCTACAACTACTACTACTTGTACTACTAATATTACTAAAAGTATAGCTATAAGTACTTCTACGGCAATTATTACTACTACTGCTACTAATACTACAACTAGTACTACCACAGCTATTAGTACTATCATTACTACTAGTATTGCTACTACTACTACTGCAACTATCACTACTACTGCTACTACTACTACTCCTACTACTACTAATACTACTACTACTCTTGCTATTATTACTAGTTGTACTATTATTGCTATTATAGTTACTACTTCTATTTTTACTCCTACTACTTCTACTACTTCTACTACTTGTCCTTTTATTCGTACTACTACTACGACTGCACCTACTACAACCCCCTACTGGTGCACCAACTTTTATTACAACAACTACAACTAGTATTACTACTACCACTACTATTGCTTGTACTGCTACTACTAGAACTACTTGTATAACAACTTCTACTATAGCTACTAATACAACTGCTACTATTGCTACTACTATGCTACTACTACTAGTAATGCTACTACTTCTACTACTATGACTACTACAATAACTGTTGTTGCTGTTGATGCTGCGGCTACAACAACTCCTCTCCCTACTACTACTCCAATTTCTATTACTACAACTACTACTACTTTACTACAACTACTACAACTACTACTAGTGTTACTTCTACTATATCTACCACTAGTACTTCAACTACTACTACTACCACTACTACTACTACTAAGACTACTACTACTACTATTACTATTCCTACTCTTACTTCTACTACTGCTACTAGTACTACTCCAACTACTCCTACTACTACTTCTACTACTACTCCTAATCCAACTCCTACTGCTATTACTACTACTACTAGTACTACCCATACTCCAACTACTACTATGCCTACTACTACTCCTACTCCAACTCCTACAACTACTTATGCCACTACTATTGCATCTACTACAACAACAACAACAACTACTACTACTTCTACTAGTACTAGAAATACTACTATTAGTAATACTAATATTAACATGCCTACTCCTCCTACTACTACTACTACTACTACTACTACAGCAACAACTTCTACTACACCTACAACTACTACAACTCCTAACCCTCCTAGAACTTCTATGACTACCTACTACTCCTAACACTCCTACTACTACCGCTGCTGCTGCTACTGCTATGACAACTACTACTACTGCTACTATTACTACTGTTATGACTACTTTTACTACTACTACTATTATGACTACTACAACTACTACTACTTTTACCATTCCTACTACTACTACAACTACTTGTACTAATACTACCACTCTAAATACTCCTACTACTACCACCAATAATAGTACTACTACTGCTGGTTCTGTTGATGCTGTCACTACTAATAATTCTACTACTTCTACTACTAGCCTACTACTACAACTAATGCTACTACTACTCCTGCTACTACTACTACTACTTCTATTACTACTACACTACTCCTAAAAGTACTACTATTACTACTATTACTGCTCCTACAACTACTACTCCAACTACTACTACAATAACTACTACTACTTTTGCTTTAACTTCAAGTACAACAACAACTACTACTACTACAAATACTACTACTACTACAATTGCAGATGCTGCTGTTGTAGCTCCTACTGCAACTACTACTATTCCTACTCATACTCCAACTATTGCTTCTACTACTACTGCTACTACCACTCGTATTACAAATCCTGCTTCTAATACTACTCCTTCAACTATTACTACCCATACTCTAAATAATACTACTACTATGACTCCGATTCCTACTCCAACTCATACTACGGCCACTGCTACTAATTCTACGACCACTAGTACAATATCAACAACAACAACAACAATAATAACAACAACAAATACTACCACTACTACTACTCCTGCTGCTTCTACTACTACAACTCTAACTATAACTACTACAATAACTATTACTACTACTACTACTACAACAACTACAACTGCTACTATTGCTACTAATACTACTAATACTTACAACATTACTTCTTCTGCTACAACTACTACCACTACTTCTCCTACTCCTACATCAACTATAACTACTACTCCTACTCCCTCAACTAAAACTACTGCTACTACTACTACTATTAGTACTATTACTACTACAATTATTACTACCGCTACTACTTCTATTGCTACTATTCCTACTACTGCAATACTACTACTACTACTCCTACTATTTCTCCTACTACTACAACTACTGCTACACTTACAAATGCTACTATTTCTACTACTGCTTCTACTACTACAACAACTACTACTGCTTGTTATACCACTACTGCTACTTCTGCAGCTTAAGCTGTTAATGCTATTGCTTCTATTGCTACTATCGCTATTTCTACTGCTACTACTGCTGCTGTTGCTACTGCTATAATAACTACTACCCCTTATACTACTAACACTACTATTACTACTACTACTCCTACTCCAATTCCAACTCCTGAAACTACTCCTACTACTACTCTTGCTGCTACTATTACAACTACAACTACGAGTAGTAGCAATAGTAGTAGCAATTGTAGTAGTAATAGTAGTAGTTGTTGTAGTATTAGTAGTAGTAGGAGTAGTAGTAGTTGTTGTTGTAATAGTCGTAGTAGCAGTCATAGTTGTAGAAGTAGGAGTAGTAGTAACAGTAATAGCAAAAGCAACAATAGTAGTAGCAGTAGCAGTAGAAGCAGCAGTAGCAGTAGTATTAGTAGTAGCATCAGTAGTAGTAGTGGTAGTAATCATAACTATAGTAGCAGTAATCATAGAAATAGCAATAGTAGAAGTAGTAGCAATCGAAGCAGCAACTGTAGTAGTAGTAATAGGAGAAGCCATAGTAGTAGCAGTAGCAGTAGAAGCAGCAACTGAAGTAGTAGCAATAGTAGTAATAGGAGAAGCCATAATAGTAATAGTAGTAAAAGTAGCTGTATTTGTAGTTATAAGAGAAGTAGTTAGAGTAGCAGTAGCAGTAGCAGTAGTAGTAGCAGCAGTAGCAGAAGTAATAATTGCAGCAGTAGTAGCAGTAGTAGTTGTTGTGATAGTGTACTAGTAGCAGTAGTAGTAGCCATAATAGCAGTAGTAGTTATTGTTGTAGTACTATTAGTAATAGCAGTAGCTATAGCAGTAGTGATAGAAGCAGCAGTAATAGTAGTTGTTGTAGTTGTAGTTGTAAGGGAAGTAGTACTAGTAATAGTAGTAGTAGTAGTAGTAGTAGAAGTAATTTTAGAAGTAGTTCTATTTGTAGTTATTGTAGTAACAATAGTAGAAGTAGCAGCAGCAGCAGTAGTAGTAGTTGTAATAGCACTAGTAATAGTAGTAGTAGTAGTAGTAGTAGTAGTAGTAGTAGTAGTAGTAGTAGTAGTAGTAGTAGTAGTAGTAGTAGCAGTTGTAGAAGAGGAATAAACATCGATAGTACTAGTAGTAGTAGTAATAAAACTAGGAGTAGCAGTAGATGTAGTAGTAGGAGAAGTAGTAGTAGTAGTAGTAGTAGTAATAGCAGTATCTGTAGTAGTACGAGAAGTAGTTAGAGTTGCAATAATCGTAGTAGTAGTAGGAGGAGAAATAGCGGTAGTAATAGTTATGGTAGTAGTAGTAGTAGTAGCAGCAGCAATAGTTGTTGTTGTTGTTGTAGCGGTAGTAGTAATACAAGCAATAATAGTAGTTGTAGCAGTAGTAGCAGTAGCAGTAGTAGTAGTAGTTGCTATAGTTACAGGAGCGGTAGCAGTAGTAGTAGTAGTTGCTATAGTTACAGGAGCGGTAGCAGTAGTAGCAGTAGTTGCAGTGGAAGTAGACGTAGAAGTTGTACTATTAGTAGTCATAGTAGTAGTAGTAGTCGTAGTAGTAGTAGTAGCAGTAGTCGTAGAAGTTGTAGCAGTTGCCATAGTAGTAGTAATAGTAGTAGTAGTAGTATTAGTAGTTGCAGCAGTAGCTGCTACAGCATTGCAGTAGTAGTAGTTGAAGCAATAGCAATAGTAGCAGTGGTATTTGTAGTAGTAGTAGTTGTAGTAGTGGTAGTTGTAGTAGCACTAGTAGTAGAAGTAGTAGTGGAGGTAGTAGTAATGGTAGTAGTAGTGGTAGTAGTTGCTGTAGTAGAAGTAGTAGTAGTAGCAGCATTGCTAGTATTAGTAGTCGTGGTAACTGTAGTAGTGATAGTAGTAGCAGTAGTACGAGTAGTAGCAGTTGTAGTAGTAGTAGTTGTAGTAGTAGTATTAGTAGCAGTTGGTGTAGTAGAAGTCGTAGCAGTAGCAATAGCAGCAGCAGTAGTAGTAGTAGTAGTAGTAGTAGTAGTAGAAGCACTACAAGTAGTAGCAGTAGTAGTGGCAGTAGTAGGAGTAGCAGAAGTCGTAGCAGCAGAAGTAGTAGTAGTAGTAGTACAAGTTGTAGGAATAGTAGGTGCAGTACAAGTAGTAGCTGTAGTAGAAGTTGAAGCAGTAGCAGTAGTTGTAGTTCTAACAGCAGCAGTAGTAGTTGTAGTAGAAGTAGAAGCAATAGCAGTAGTAGTAGAAGTGGCAGTGGTAGTAGTAGTAATTATAGTAGTAGTAGTAGTAGCTACTACTATAGAAGCAGTAGTAGTTGTAGTAGTTAAAGTATTAGTAGTAGTGGTAACAACAATAGTGGTAGTAGTAGCAGTAGTTGCAGTAGTCGTTGTTGTAGTAGTTGTTGTAGTAGAAGTCATAGTTATAGCAGTAGTGGTAGGAGTGGTAGTAGTAGTAGTAGCAGTAGTAGTTGTAATAGTTATTGCAGCAGCAATAATAGAAGGAGTACTAGTAGTAGCAGTAGTAGGAGTAGCGGAAGTAGTAGAAATAGAAGTAGTAGCCATAGTACTAGTTGCTGTTGTAGCAGTAGTAGTAGCAATAGTAGTAGCAGTTGCAGTAGTAGTAGCAGCATAAGTAGTAGTAGTAGTAGTAGTAGTAGTATAGTAGTAGTAGTAGCAATAGCAGTAGAAATAGTAGAAGTAGTAGTAGTAGTAATGGTAGTAGCAGTAGTAGTAGTAGTAGTAGTAGCAGCAATAATAGTAGTAGCTGTAGTAGTAGTAGTAGCAGCAGCAGCAATAGTAGTAGTAGTAGAAGTAGCCGTAGTTGTAGTACTAGTAGTAGTAGTTATAGTAGCAGTAGCAATAGCAGAAGTAGTAGTATTAGTAATAGTAGTAGCAGCAACAATACTAGTAGTAGCTGTAGTAGTAGTAGCAGCAGTACAGTAGTAGTAGTAGCAGCAGCAGCAATGGTAGTAGTGGTAGAAGTAGCCACAGTTGTAGTACTAGTAGTAGTAGTAGTAGTAATAGTAGCAGCAGCAACAATACTAGTAGTAGCTGTAGAAGTAGTACCAGCAGTAGCTGTAGTAGTAGTAGCAGCAGTAGCAATGGTAGTAGTGGTAGAAGTAGCCGCAGTTGTAGTACTAGTAGTAGTAGTAGTAGTAACAGCAGTAGTGGTATTAGTAGCAGTAGTAGTAGCCACAGTAGTAGTAGTAGAAGTAACAGAAGTAATAGAGTTAGTAGTAGTAGTCGTAATCGTAGTTGAAGCTGTATTAGTTGTAGTTGTAGTAGATGTTGCAACAGCAATCGTGGCATGGTAGTAGTCGCAGCAGCAGTCATAGCAGTAGCAATTGCAATAATTGTAGATGCATTAGTAATAGTAGCTGTAGTAGCAGCTGCATTAGCGGCAGCAATTGTAGCAGTAGTACTAGTATTAGTTGAAGTAGTTGTAGTAGTAGTAGTAGTAATAGTAGCAATAGTAATAGAAATAGTATTAGTAGTAGTAGTAGTAGCAGTAGTTGAAATAATAGTAGTAATATTAATTTTCGTAGTAGTAGTACTATTAGTAATAGTAGTAGTTTTGGTAGGTGTATTATGAGTAGTTGTAGCAGCAAATGTAGTTGCAGTAGCAGTAACTATAATAGTAGTACTAGTAGCACTAGTAGTAGTAACGACAGAAGTTGTATCTATAGTAGCAGTAGATGTAGTAGCATTAGTAGTAGCAGTAGTAGTACTACTGCTACTATGACTTTTGCTGCATCTACTTCTACTGCTGTGAGTGCTACTGCAACTTCTACTACTACTAGCAATACTAATGCTAGTACTATTACTACTACTACTTCTACTACTACTACTACGCAGCTACTAGTGCTACTACTGCCAATAGTACTGCTAATGTTATTACTACTACTGCTACTTTGACTACTATTACTATAACCACTATTACTCCTACTGCTGTAGCTACTACTGCAATTGATAAATCTATTACTGCTACCATTGTTGCTAGTATTACAGCAACTACTTCCATTGTTACTACTTCTGCTACTACTACAACTGGATCTACAACTACTACAACTACTACTACTATTGAATATATGACTACTACAGCTGCCACTCCTGCTCATACTACTACTACCTACTACTACTACTACATCTACTACTACTACTACTATTACTACTATTACTACAACTGCTATTACTCCTACTACTGCTACTATTGCTGCTGCTACTACTACTGCTATTACAGCAACTACTATTGCCACTACAACTACAATTACTACTACTACCACTACTACTACAATTACTACTGCTACTATTACTATTCCTATTATTACTAGTACTACTGCTTCTGCTGCTGTTGTTGGTACTACTACTATTACTACTACTACCTCTATTACTAGTACAACTGCTACTACTACAACTGCCGTTACTACTATTTATGCTACCATTACTAATACTACTACTACTATGATTGCTGTTGCTGCTACTGCTCCCACCACCAGTACTACTACTACTAATCCTACTACTATAACTATTGTCGCTGCTTTTACTGCTGCTACTGCTACTGTTGCTGCTGTTGCTGCTACTACTACTTCTACTACTACTACTACTACTACTACTACTACTACTACTACTACTACTAGTACTACTATTACTACTTCTAGTAATACTACAATGCCTACCCAAACTCCTACTACTGCTTCTTCTCCTACTATTATTACTACTCCTACTACTCCTACTAATACTACTATTACTACTACTACTACCACTACTACTACTTCCACTACTACCACTAGTACTACTACTATTACTACAATTGTTACTATTACTACTACTACTAATACTACTGCGATAACTATTACAATAATAACAATAAGTACTACTATTACTACTATTATTATTACTGTTGCTACTAGTACTACTAATATTACTATAAATACTACTGCTGCTACTGCTAATACTACTACTACTACTACTTCCGCTACTACTACTGCTGGTTATGCTATTACTCCTACTAGAATAACTACTGCTACTAGTTCTGCTTCGATTATAACAATTGCCACTATGATTGCTGCTACTACTGCAACTCCCATTGCTATTACTATTGCTACAACAAGAACTCCTACTATTACTTCCGCTATTGCAGCAACTACTACTACTATTGTAGTTGCTACTGCTACAACTGCTACTGCTACTACTACTGCTCCTACTGCAACTACATTTCCTACAACTACTACTACAGCTACTACTACTCCTCCTCCTTCTATTGCTACTACTACTACTGCTGCTGCTGCTTCTACTGCTGCTGCTGCTGCTATTGCTATTGCTATTGCTACTACTACTGCTATAGTTGCTCTTGCTAACACAACTGCTCCTACTACCAATGCTACAGCTACTACTACTACTGCTGCTATTGTTGTTGTTGTTGCTTCTACTGTTGTTGCTGTCATTGCTGCTACTACTCCTCCAACTTCTACTGCTGCTGCTGCTTCTACAACTACTACCACTACTAATGCTACTACTTCTACTACTTCCACTACTTCGACTACTCATACTATTGGTACAACTTTTGTTGCTACTACTATTGCTACTACTAATACTACTGCTACTACTACTACTACTACTACTATAGCTACTGTTACTACTACTACTCCTACTATTACTACTACTACTACTACTACTACTACTACTTCTACTTCTACTACTGCTACTGCTTCTACTACTAATATTAATACTACTAGAAGCACTTATAATGCTGCTACTACTTCTCCTACTAATAGTACTACTAATGCTGCTGTTGCTGCTATGACTTCTACTACAACTACTATTACTGCTACTACTACCACTACTACAGTTGCTACTAGTACTACTACTACTACTATTACACCTATTACAACTAATTCTATTACTACTACTAATCTGACGACTATTGCTACAAGTATTTCTACTAGTGTTACTACTACGACTACAACTAGAACTCCTGCTACTGCAATTACTACTGTTATTGCTACTACTATTGCTACTAATACTACTTCTCCTACCACTACTCCTACTATTACTACTACTACTCCTGTTACACCTACTAGTTCTGCTATTATTGCTACAACAGTTGCTATTTCAATTTTTACTCAATAGGACTCCTACTACGACTACTACTCTTACTACTACCACTACTACCGCCTCTCCTATTACTACCCCTACTCCTGCACCAACTCCTAGTACAACAACTACTACTAGTACCACCACTACTACTATGACAGCTTGTACCACAACACCAACAACAACAACAACTACTACTCCTACTTCTATTACTACTACTACAACTATAATAACAACTACTACTATTACTACTACAGCAACTACTAGTACTTCAACTACTACTACTACTACCAAAACTACTACTATTACTGCTTATACCGCTACAACAACTACTACAACAACTACTACTACTACAACTACAACAACAACAACAACAACAACAACTATTACTACTACTCATACTACTACTACTTCAACCCCTACTTCTACTACCACTACCCCTACTACTACTATTGCTACTGCTACTAGAAATATTGGTACTACTACTATTACCATTACTTCACCTACTACTACTACTACTACTACTACCACTGCAACTACTACTACAACTACTACAACTACTACTGCTCCTACTACTTCCTCTGTAACAACTACTATTACTACAACTACAATTGCTACAACAACAACAACAACAACAACAACTACTACTACTACTTCTCCACTATTGCTACTTCTGTCACTACTACTACTACTACGGCTACTGCGACTACTACTATTACTACATCTACTATCGCTACTACAACTACTGCTATTGCTGCTACTACTGCTACTATTACTACTATTATTACTGCTGCTGCTGCTACTATCACCACAACTACAACTACTGCTACTGCTACTATTACTACTAGACCTACTATGACTGCTACTACTGCGACTACTACTGCTACTTTTACTACAAGACAACTACGGCTACTACTTCTACTACAACAACAATAACTACTACTACTACTACTACCATGGCATCTATAGTCACTATTTCTCCTACTACTACCACCACCACTATTGCTAGTACATCTACTGCTACTACCACCACTACAACTGCTGCAGCTACTACTAATATTACTACTACTATAGCCACTAGTACTACTACTACTACTTATCCTACTAGTTTTACTATTGATACTACTATAGCTGCTATAGTTACTGCAACTCAAACTAAGGCTACTGTTGCTATTAACACTAATGATACAACTAGTGTTGCTACGACTGCTACTACAAATACTACTACTACTACTACTACTACTACTACTACTGCTACTACTACTACTACTACTACTACATCCACTACTATTCCTACTACTATTGTAACTACTACTTCTACCACTACTACAAAGACTGCTACTATAACTACAATTGCTACTACGGGCTACTACTACTACTTCTACTTCCTCTACCATGTCTGCTATGACTTCTACTACTATTACTACCACAACAACTACTGCTATTATCACTATGGCTATAATAACTAGTACTGCTACAGTTACTACAACTACTTATGCTGCTACTAGTGCTACCACAAGTACTATAACAACTACTACTACTACTTCTACTGCTACCACTATTACTATAGCTACTAGCACGGCAACAACTACTGCTACTACTGCTGCTGCTACAACTACTACTCCCACGACGACTGCTACTACTGCTACTACTGCTACTCCTACCACTACTACTACTCCTACTACTATAACTACGACTAACAATACTACAACTACTACTGCTACTGCTACTACTACTACTACTACTACTTCTACTATAACTATTACTACTACTTCTCCTACTACTACTACTACTATTGCTAACACTACCACTATTGTGGTAGCTACAACTGCTACTATTGGTACTACTGTGACTGCTACTACTACTGCTACTACTATTACTACTACAACTACTACTTCTGCTAGTACTACTACTATTGCTACTCCTGCTGCTATTGCAACTACTGCGACGTTTCATACTACTACTACTACTAATACCACTATTTCTACTACTACATATATTACTACTAGTACAATTACAGCTTGTACTACTACTACTACAACTACTACTACAAATACTCCTACTACTGCTACTGCTACTAATACTACTACTACCACTACCACTCTTACGACTAGTAATGCAACTACTGCTGCAACTGCTATTACTACTACTATTGCTACTACTTTTACTACTGCAAGTATTAGCGCCACTACTACTACCACTACTACTAATGCTGCTGCTACTACTATTACTACTACTACAACTATACTACTACTGCTAATACTGCAGCTACTACTTCAACTTTGGCTACTTCTATTACTACAGCTACTACTTTGGCTACTATAACAACTACAACTTCTACTAATACTATTGCTGCTAGTACTACTACTTCTATTACTAGTATTACAACTAGAACTATAACTACAGCTACTACTACTACATCTACTGCTATTGCTACTGATACTACTGCTTCTATGACTATTACTTCTACTACTGCTATGATAGCTACTACTAGTGTTGCGATTATGGCTACTACTACTTCTACTGCTACCACTGCTACGAATGCTACAACGGCTACTATAGCTACTACTATTACTGCCACTACTACAACTGCTACACTTACTACCACTACTACTACTACTATTACTACCACCATTACTACTACTGCTACTGCTACTAATTTTTCGACTATTACTACTTCCGCAAGTACTACTGCTGCTGCTGCTACTACTACTGCTACAATTGCTACTACTACTACTATTACTATTGCTTGTACTACTACTACAACTACTATTAAGGTGACTGTACATACTAGTTCTATTAGTTCTTTGATAAATACTACTGCTACAACAACTACTATTGCTGCTGCTGCTACTACAGCTACTCTTGCTACTACTACTACTATAACTACCGCTACTACTCCTTCAACTACTACTTCTACTCTTATTTGTACCACTACTACTAAGGCAACTACTGCTACAACTACTACTATTGCTACTACTGCTAATACTACAAGTACTATGATACTATTACTACTACTACTACTACAACAGCTATTTCTGCTGCTGCTACAACTACCACAACTGCAACAACTAGTGCAACTACTGCTACTACTATTGTTGATATCACTATCGGTACTGCTGCTACTACTGTTGCGACTACTACTGCAACAACAACAACAACAACAAAAACTACTACTGCTACAACTATTACTACTAGTACTACTACTGCCACTACTATTACTATTGCTAATGCTACTACCACTTCTCCTATTTCTACTACTTCTACTGCTGCAGCCGCTACTACAACTACTATTGTGTTACTACTACCACTACTGCTACTACTGCTACGATTACAAAGACAACTACTGCTACAATACGACTACTGTTGCTGTTGTTGCTACTACTACTACTACACTACTATTACTGTAGCAGTTACCACTACAACAATTGCTGCTACTACAGCTACTACTACTGCTACGACCACTAATACTACTGTAGCTACTACTAATACTACTACAACCTCCGCTACAGCTATTACTACTACAACTACCTATCTTACTAGTGTTACTATTGATACTACTGCTGCAGCAACTTCGACTAATTCTACTATTGCTACTAATACTACTGCTACTACTACTATTACTACTACTACAATTAGTACTACTAATACTACTACTACTTCTACTAGTACTCCTACTACTACTTCTACGACTGCTACTACTACTACTTCCGATACTACGGGATGCTACTGCTATTACTACCACGACTTCTACTGCTATTACTAGAACAACAACAACAACTACTACCACTACTGCTACAACTATGATTACTGCTACTATCACTACAACAACAACTACCACTACTGTCAGTACTACTACTCCTGTTGCAACTACTGCTGCTACAACTACTACTTCCGCTACTACTACTACAACTACTGCTATTGCTAATGCTATTATTGCTATTACTACTACTACTACAATTGCCACTACTATTCTCCTCCTCCTACTACTACAGTCCAACTACTAGTACCACTACTGCTACTATTACTAATACTAGGACTGTTGCTACTGCTGCAGCTGCAAATATTACAACGGCTTCTACTACAACTACAACTACCGCTACTACTACTAGTTCTCCTACTTCTACGACTACTCTGACTACTACAGCTACTATTAGTACTACTACTAGTACATCAACTACTAAAACTACAAATACTATGACTACTTCTACTACTAATACTACTACCGTTACTACTACTGCTATTGCTATAATTGCTATAACTACCATTGCTACTACTACAACTACTAATACTGCTACTACTATTGCTACTACTACTACTACTATAGTTAGTACTTCCGCTACTGCTACTACTATTATTACTACAAATGCCAATTCTGCTACAACTACTACTTTTCGTACTACTGCTACAAAAGTTAGTACTACAGCTACTACTGCAATAACCACTATCAGTACTACTACAACAACTGCTACTACTACAACTACCACTACTACTATGGCTACAACTTCTACAACTGCTACTACTGATACTACTACAACAACAACTACTACTACTGCTACTGCAACTACTACTACTACAACTGCAACTATTACTAATACTACTACAATTTCTACTACTGCTACTACTTCTACTGTTGCTCTTAGTACTACTACTTATCCTACAACTACTGCTACTAATTCTACCACTATAGCAACTACTACAGCTACTACGACTATAGCTACTACTACTATTACTACTACTACTGCTACAAATACCACTAAGGCTACTACTACTACTATTACTACCATTAGCACTACTTCTACTACTACTACTACTACCACCACTTCTGCTACTTCTACAACTACCACTGCTGCTACTACTACCACTAATACTACTATTGCTTTTAGTTTTACTACTGCTACTTCTACTACTACTACAACAACTACTACTCCTACCACTTATACTTCTACTACTATTACCGCTTCAATTACTACACTACTACTGCAACAAAAACTACTACATCTACAACTGTTACTACTTCTAATGCTACTACTACAACAACAACAACAACTACTATTACTACTTCTCCAACTACTACTACTACTAGCACTACTACAACTACTACTACTACATCTTCAACTTCTATGCCTTCTACTACTACTCCTACTACTTTTGCCCCTACAACTACTACTACTAATGGTCCTATAAATAGTACTACTGCTACTGCTACTAATACTACTACTACTGCTCCTACTACTTCGACTATAGCTACACGTACAAGTATTGCTGCTATTAATACTATGACCTCTGCTGCTACTACTACTACTAATATTGCTCCAACTACTATGACTATTGCTACTACTACACCAACTGCTACTGCTAATACTACAACTACTAGTGCTCCTACAACAACTACTATTGCCACAACTACTACTGCTGCTGCTACCACTACTCCTACTACTACTACTACAACAACCACTACTGCAACTATTGATACTCGTACGACTAGTGCAACTACTACTACTTCCACTACTACCAATACTATTACTGCTCCAACTACTAGTACTAGTGCTACTCCTACTATTACTACTACTACTACTACTACTACTACTACTGTTGCTACTATTCATTCAACTAATTTTATTGTTGCTAATACTACTACTACTGTTGCTACTATTCATTCAACTAATTCTATTGTTGCTAATACTACTACTACTACTGTTGCTACTATTCATTCAACTAATTCTTTTGTTGCTAATACTACTACTGTAGCTGCCACTGCTACTGCTGCTACTACTACTACTAAAGCTTCTGTTGTCACTACTACTTCTACTACTACTACTCTTGTTTCAAATACTACTAGTACTAATACTAATACTACTGCGTCTACTACTACTACTACAACTTCTTCTCCTACTACTATTGCACCTACTACTATTGCTACTATCTATCCAAATACTACTACTGCAACTACTATAGCTGCTTTTGCGATTGCGACAACTACTACTTCCCTTACTACTACTATTTCTACTACTACTACTTCTACTACTACTACTACTACTGTTACTACAACTCTTGCTATTGCTACTACAACTACACTATGACTGCAAGTACTACCACAACTGCCACAAATATGATTGCTAATACTACTTCTAGTACTAATACAACTCCTACTACTACAACTATTGCTAAGACTACTCCTACTGCAAGGACTAATACTACCACTACTAATCTACTCCTACCACTACTACTATTGCAAGCACTACTACTACAACAACTCCAACTACTACTACTACAACAACCATTACTGCTACCACTGATACTCCTACTTGTACTGCGGCTATTATTACTTCCACTACTACTTCTGCTGCTTTTACTCCAACTACTACACCTTCTGCTACTACTATTACTTCTACATCTACTAATGCTCCTACTACTACTACTACTACTACAAGTACAATTACTACTACTACTACTATTACTACAACTACTACTTCTTCTTCTACTACTACTACTACGACTACTACTACTGCTGCTACAACTATTTCAATTACAACACCTACAACCATTGTTGCTACTACTACTACTACTATTATTACCACTACTACTAAAATCTACTACTACTGTTACTAATGCTACTACTACTGCTACTACTTTTACTACTACCACTACTTTCGCTACTACTCCTGTTACTACTGCCACTACTACTACTACTACTACTACCAACTACTACAACTACTATTACTACTGCTGCTGCAACGATTGCTGCTATTACAGTTGCTCCAGCTACTCCAACTGCTACTGTTACCACCATCACTGCTACTACGATCATTGCTACTACTATTGCTGCTAGTACTACTATTACTATTACTACTACTACTATGCTACTATTACTACTATTACCCCTACTACTACTACTCCTATAGCTATAAGTACTACAGCAACCACAACTACGACTATTACAACTACTGCTACTACTACTACACCCCTACTACTACTACAACAACAATAGCTAATACAACAACTACTACTAATACTACTACTATTGCTGCTACTCCTACTACAACCACTGCTACTATGAATACTACTCCTACTACTGCTACTACTACTGCTACTCCTACTACTACTCCTACTACTAGTACCACTACTATTACTATTGTGACTACTACTACACCTACTACAACTACAAGTACAACTATTACTACTACTGCTGCTACTAGTACAACTACCCCTACTATGACTACTACTACTATTACTGCTACTACTGCAACTACTACTATGAGCGCTACTACTATTACTACTATCAATAATACTTCTGCTAATACCACTATAATTGTTACTACTACTACTACTATATTACTACTACTAGTACAAATATTGCTTACTGCTACTACTACTACTACCACCACCACTAGTAGTGCTACTACAAAGCTACTACTACTACTACTACTACAACTACTACTACAAAAAATATGATTACTACTACAACAACAACTATTATTACTGGTATTACTTCTACCACTACTACTGCCACTACTTCTACCCCTACTACTACTACTTCAACCACTATTGTTACAACGACTACTACTACAACCACAACTGCTGCCAGGACTACTTCTCCAACTACAACTACTAAATCTATTATTAATGCCATAGCTACTGCTACTAGTCCTGTTGCTACTGCTACTACGTCTACTACTATTACAATTGCAACTTCTTCTACTATTGCTTCAACTACTACAGCTACTACTACTACTGTTATTAACACTATTACCACTACCACTAGTGTTATTACTACCACTACTTCTGCTCCTGCTACCACTACTACAACTACTGCTATTACTGCTACTACGACTGCTATTGTTACAACTACTACTGCTATTATTGCAACTATTGCCACTAGTACAACTACTTTTACTACTACTATTGTTGTTGCTACTGACTACTACTTCTCCTCCTACTACTACTATTAGCACCACTCCTACTTCTATAGCTACAACTACTACTGCCACCACTATTACAACTACTGCTGCTGCTACTATTCTACCTCTCCTCGCTCCACAGCAACTGCTACTACTATTGCTTCTACAACTATTGCTGCAGCTAATACTACTAATATAGCTACTACGACTACTACTACTACTACCACAGCGATAACTACCACCACTACTACTACTTCTAAGGCTACCATAACTACAAATACTGCTACTCCTTATACAACTTTTGCAAATAATGCAACTACTACTACAACTATTTCTACAACTACTTCTACTACTACTATGATCATTACTACTAATGCTACCTCGACTACTACCACTACTACTACTACTAATTCTACTACTACGCCAACTACGACTACGATGACTACTACAACTGCTATAACTTCTACTGCTGCTGTTGCTACCTATACTACTACTTCTACTATATTTGCTGCTACTACTACTACTAGTACTGCTACTACTGCTATTAGTACTATTACAACTACTGCTACTGCAACTACTACTAATTTTACTACTACTACTACTACTGCTGCTGCTACTACAACTATCACTACTACTGCTACTACTATTACAATGACTACTATTGGTACTACTATTACTATCGCCACTACTGCTTCTACTGCTACTATTGATACTACCGCAAGTACCACTACTACTACTACTTCTACTGCTGCTTCTACTACTACTACTGGTACTGCTACTATTACTACTACTACTACTAGTATTACAACCACGACTACTACTACTACTTCAACTGCTCCTTTTCCTGCGTCTACTACTACTCCTATTACTACTACTACAACTACAACAAGTTCTCCTACTGCTTCAACTAGTAAAACTACTTCTTCTTCTACTACTACTACTACTACCGCTACTACTACTACTCCGACACTACCACAACTACTATAACTTCCATTATTGCTACTATCGCTACTACTGCCACTACAACTGGCACTACTACAAATACTACTACTACTGTTGCTGCAACTGCTACTTCTACTGCTTCTCCTACTACTACTACTGCTGCTGCTACTACTACTATTACTACTACTACTACTACTGCTACTACTACTACTACTACTACTGCGGCTGCTACTACTTAACATCTTGTACTACTACGACTATTGCAACTACCACTAATACTGCTACTATTTCTATTACTACTGCTAGTACTACTGCTGTTGCTGCTACTACTGCTACTAGTACTACTACTACGAATAGTACTGCTACTACAACTATAAATACAACTACAAGTACTACCACTGCAACTACTACCACTACGACTACTACTACTACCACAACTACCACTACAACTACCACTACAATTACTACCACTACTTCTGCTACTAATATTGCTTCGACTACTACTACCACCACCACTACTACAACTTCTACTACTACTATGCCAATTACTACTACTACAACTTCACCTACTACCTGTAGTACTGCTACTAATACTATTACCACTGCTATTACTGCTACAACTGCTACTACTACTACTACAATTGCTTATTACTGCTACTGTTACTACTACTACTCCTACAACTATAATTACTACTACTACCCCTACTGCTACTTCTACTTTTGCAGCCACAGCGACTACTCTACTTCTCCATCTTCTACTTCTACAACTACTATTGCAACAACAAATACTACTTCTTCTTCTTCTACTACTACTACTACTACTACCAATACCACTACTACTACAAATACTACTACTGCAAGTACTACTTCTGCGACTACAGCTGCTATTGCTACTACTGCTGCTGCTACTGCTACTGCTGCTACATCTACTACTATTGCTACTACAACAACAACTACGACTACTACTACTACTACTACTTCTACTGCTAACACTCGTACTACTGCTGCAACTGCTACCTATATAACTACTTCTACTACATCTGCTACTACTACTATAGCTACTACAAGAATAATTACTACAACTACGGCTACTACTACTAATACGACTGCTGATACTGCTACTACTAGTACTACTGCTGCTTTAGCTACTACTACTACTACAACTACTCCTAATACTACTACAACTTAATACTACTACTACTACAATGACAACAACTACTACTAGTACAACTAGTGCAACTACTACTACTACTAATACTAGTCCTACTACTACTAATACTACTACGAATATGACTACGACTACTACACTTCCTTCTACTACTAGTAGTACTGCTACTTATACAACAACAACTACTATTGGTCTACTACTACAACTACTACAACAACAACAACAACAACTACTGCTACTACCACTAATATGACTACTCTTCTACTACATATACTACTTCTACAACTACTACAACTACTACTACTACTTCCATAATTGCTACTACTACTACTACTTCTACTACTTATACAGATACTACTGCTAGTACTTCGAATACTACTACTGCTACTGCTACTACTCCTACTTCTCCTACTACGACTACAAGTGCTACTACTAATACTGCTACCACTATGAGTGCTACTACTACTACAACCACTAATACTACACCTACTACTACTGCTGCTACTACTAATACTGCTTCTCCTACCACTACTAATTCTGCTACTACTATGACAACTCCTACTGCTGCTACTTGTACTATTACTAATACAGTTACTACTACTTTCACAACTACTACTACAACTACTACTATTACTGCTACTACTTTCACTACAACTACACCTACCACTACTACTACTATAGCTACTATTGGCACTATTGTTACTAACGCTACTGCTACTACTGCTGCTACCACTACAACTGCTACTAGTACTGCTACTAGTACATCTACAACTGCTACTACTACAACTCCTGCTATGACTGCTACTGCTACTACTACTAGTACTACCACGACTTCCACTACTAATTCTGTTGCTCATACTTCTACTACTACTATTACTACAACTACTACAACTACAACAACTTCTCCTTCTGCTACTACTACAAGTACTACTGCGATTATTGATACTATAGTTACTACTGCCACTACGACTACTACTACTATAACTACTACTACTACTATTACTACTACTGCTACTACTGTTGCTCCTCCTCCTCCTCCTCCTCCTCCTCCTCCTCCTCCTACTACTACTACTATTACTACTACTACTACTACCACTACTGCTACTACTACAACTATGACTACTACTGCTACTGTGGCTGCTGCTACTACTACTACTGCAACAACAACTATTACTAATACTACTACGACTACTACCACTGCTGATGCCACAACTTTTGTTGTTACAACTATTATTACTTCTACTATAGCATCTACTACAACAACTAGCTCTACCACAACTACTACTATTATCGCTACTACTACTTCTTCTTCTACTGCTGCTGCTACTACTACTATTACTACTGCTAGAACAGCTGTTGCTACTGCAACTACTACTGCGGCGATGGCTGCTACTACTACTACTGCTGCTGCTGGCACTGCTACTACTACTACCATGACAACTACTACAACTACTACAAGTACAACAACTACTACTACTACTACTACTGCTATTGTTGCAATGGCTGCTACTACTGCTACAGTTGCTATGGCTACTACTACTAGTTCTACTTCTACCGATACTACTACTACAATAATAGCTACTACTACTACCACTACTGCTGCTACTGTGGCTCTCCTGCTCGATTACCACCACTAGTACTATGGCTACTACTACTACTACTACTACTAATACCATTGCTACTATTGCTCCTATTGTAGCTACCACTACTACTACTACCACTGCTATTGGTACTACAACTACTAATACTGCTATGCCAACTAGTACTGCTACAACTACCACAAATTCTTCCACTACTACAACTACCACAATGGCTACTACTACTCCTACTACTACTACTATTGCTGCTACTACCACAACTTCTACTATTACTTCTCCAAGCACTACTTCTCTTACTAGTACTACTACAACGACTACTTTTGATACTACTACCACTACAACTACAACTACAACAGCTACTACTAGTATAAGTACAGCTGCCTCTACTGCTGCTACAACGATTACTGCTACTACTACTACCATTACATCAATTACCACTACTACTCCTATGGCTACCACAACTACTGCTACTACTTCCGCAACTACTGCTGCTATTGCTACTACTTATACTGCTGCTGCTATAGCTACTACTACTATAACTGCTCCGACTACTTCTACTACTAGTAGTATTGCAACTACCACTACTTCTACTACTACGACTACTACTACTATTACTGCTACTGCTACTAGCACTATTTTTACTACTTCTGTGACTACTACTACTACTATTACTTCACCTATACTATAGCTACCATTGCAACTGCTACTACCACTACTACTACTACTACTACTACTCCCAATGCAACTACCACTGCCACTACTACTACTACTACTGCACAATTACTACTGCTCCTATTGCTTCCACTGTAACTACTGCAACTACTGCAACTACAATTACTACAACAACAACAACAACAACTACTACTACTACTACTACTACTACTTCTCCGCCACTAATGCTTCTGTCGCTACTACAACTACTATGGCTACAGCGACTGCTACTACTACTCCATCTACTACCCCTACTACTACCACTGCTACTACTGCTACTACTACAACTACTGCTATTGCGGCTATTGCTACCGCTACCACTTCTGCTATGATTAATGCTATTACAACTATAGCTAGTACTACTACTACTACAGCTACTACTACTTCTACAACAACAATTGCTACTATGACTACTACTACTATTACTAGACCTACTACGACTACTACTACTACTGCTATGACTACTATTACTACTTTTACTACAAGTGCAACCACTACTACCACTTGTACTACAATAATAACTACAACAACTACTACCACTACCATGGCTTCTACAGTCATTGCTTCTCCTACTACTACCACTATTACTACAGCTACAACCGTTACTACTCCCCCAACTACTACTATTACAACCATTACTGCCACTACTGCTACTACTGATTCTACTATTAATCCTACTACTACTACTGCAACAACTACTATTTCTACTTCAATTACCAATACTATTACAGGTACTACTTCTGCTCTTACTACTACTATTGCTACTATTACTACTACTACTAGTACTACTACCACTACTAATTCTACTGTTATTACTACTACCACTACTACTACTACTGCTGCTACAACTACTACTATTACTGCTACTACAACTACTACTATTGATTTACAACTACTACTACGGCTACTTCTACAGCAGTTGCTAGTAGAAGTAGTAGTAGTAGTAGGACTACTACTACTACTACTACTACCATTCTTCTCCAACTTCTAGTGCTACTACTACAACTACACCAACTACTACTACAACTACACCAACTACTACTACAACTATTCCAACTACTACTACTGCTACTATTACTATTCCTACTCCAACTACAACACCTACTACGACTTCTACTACTACTATTACTCCTATGCCAACTCCTACTGCTACTTCTACACCTACTACAACTAGTACAATTACTACTACTGATAGTCTTACCACTACTACTGTTACTATTACTACAACTACTACTACCACCACAACAACAACTACTACTGCTGCTACTCTTCTAAATATTACAACTACTACTCCTAGGACTGCTACAACTACTACTATACCTACTCCAACTCCGACTACTGCTTCTACTACGACTACTACCACTGCTACTGCTACTACTACTATTACTACAACAACAATAGCTACTACTACTACTATGACTACTACTGCTCCTACTCATATTACTACTCCTTCTATTACTACAATAACTACTAATACAAGTACTATTGCCTCTACTGTTGCTACTATGATTACAACAACAACTACTACTACGAGGACATCTGTTACTACTACGACTACTACAGCTACTACAACTACTGATACTACTTCCTCTAATACTGTTGTTGCTGCTACTAATGCTACTGCTGCTACTGCTACTACTACTGCTGCTGCTGCTGCTGCTGCTGCTTCTTCTACTACTACTGCAACTCCCACCTCTGCAACTTCTACAACCACTACTACTACAATTATTGCTCTCACTGCAACTACTACTACCACAACAACTACTACTAATGCTACTCCTACTGCTTCCACTATTACTACTGCTCCTACTGCAACTACAATAAGTACTACTACTACCACTACCAACATTCCTACTCCAACTCCTACTACTACTACTACTCCAACTACTGCTACTACTACAACTACTCCAACTACTTGTACAGCAACTCCAACTACTACTGCTTCTACTACTACTACTCCTACTCCTACTACTACTCCAACTATTGCTTTTCCTACTATTATTGCTCCTACTCCAACTCCTACTGCTACTACTACACCAACTATTGCTAGTACTAATACTACTACTAATAGTATGAATAATTACTACTGCAACAACAACTACTACTACTACAGCTACTCCTATTACTATTCCTACTACTACAACAACAATAACTACTACTCATACCACTGCCATGACTACTACTATTCTTACTCCTACTCCAACTACTGCTTCTACTGTGACTACTACTACAACAACTACTACTACAACAACAAAAACAATAACTACTACTACTCCTACTCCAACTTCTACTACTACTCCTGCTACTACTGCAACTACTACTAATACAAGTATTGTTGCCTCTACTGCTACGACTATGATTACTACTACTACTACTACCACCAAGACATCTACTACTATTACTACTACTACTCATACTGTTGCTACTGCTATTACTTTCGATATTACTACTGCTGCTACTCCTACCACTTCTGCTATGACTACTACAACGATTACTATTGCTACTGCTACTACTTCGGCTACTACAAGTACTACAACTATAATTAACTACTACTACTCCTCCTCCTCCAGCTACTGCTACTACTAGTACTAATCGTACAACTTCTGCTACTACTACTACTATGATTACTTCACCTACTACTACTACTGCTGCTGCCACTACAACTGCTATGACTACTACAACACCCACTGCAACTGCTACTATCACTACTACTACTACTACTACTATGACTATTACTCCTACTGCTTCTACTGTTACTACTATGACTACTATTACTACAATAACTACTCCTACTACTACTACTACTACTACTACTTCTACAATAACAACAACAACAATAATTGCTACTTGTTCGACTACTACTACTACTACTACTATATCTACAACCGCTACTGCTACCACTACTACTACAGCTACTACAACAACTACTGCTACTGCTTCTGCTACTGCTACTGCTACTCCTACTCCTACTAATTCTACTATTTCTACTATAACTATTGCTCTGCTACTATTTCTACTATTACTACTGCCTCTTCAACTAATACTACTACTATTGATACAACTACAACAGCTACTACTACTTCTGCTGCTACTACTGCTGCTACAACTCCTACTATGGCTTTTACTACAAGTACAACTACTACTATTAATTCTACTACAACAACTACTACTACTACTACTACTTCTACCACGGCTTCAATAGTTACTACAGCTCCTACTATTACCACTACTTCTACTGCTACAACTACTACTACTCCTTCAACAACCAACCACTACTACCAGTACTTCTAGTATTGCTTCTACAATTACTACTACTACTTTTACAACAACTTCTTCTACTATTGCTAACGCCACTACTGCAAATAGTTCTACTATTGTCACTGGTACTACTACTACGACTGCTGCTACTGCCACTTTTGCTACCACTTCTACTACTACTATACTGCTACTACTACAACTGCTACTACTAATGCAACAATTGTTGCTGCTACTGCTACTGCCAATACTACTATTAATACTCCTACTAATACTACTACAACAACTACTACTTCTACTAATACTACTACAACAACTACTACAACTACAACTACTACTAGTACCACAACACTAAGTTCCACTACTCCTACTACTACTCCTACTCCAACTCTTACTATTACAACAACAGCAACAACAACAACAACAACTACTACTACTACTTCTACTGCTACTACTACTACTACCACTACTACTGCTACTACTGCTTCTACTACTACTACTACTACTACTACTACTACTACTACTACTACTACTACTATTATTAATACTACTAATACTATTACTAATACTAATACTCCTCCAACTACAACTACTACTCAAACTACTACTACCACTACGACTCCTCCTACTCAAACTCCTATTACTACTCTGACTACTAAAACTGCTACTACCACTACAATAACTACTACGACTACTGCTACAGCTACTTCTGCTGTTGCTACTACTGCTACAACTATTGTTGCTGTTGCTACTGCTAACAACCAGTACTACTACTGCAACTACTACTACAAATACTACTGCTACTACTATTACTACTACTATAACTACTACTAACTACTACGACCACTACTAATCCTACTCCAACACCTACTGCTACCCCTACTCCTACTACTACTACTAACCCTACTCCAACTACTACTACACATACTACTACTCCTACTCAAACTCCGAGACCAACTTCTACCACTGCTACTACTGCTACAGCTATAACTACTACTACTGCTTCTACTACAAGTACAATTACTACTACTGCTTCTACAATAACAAGAATAAAAATAACATCAAATACTACCACTACCTTGACTTCTAGAGTCACTACTACTCCTACTACTACCACTACTACTACTGGTACACCTACAACAACTCCTTAAACTACTACTATTACTACCACTACTACCGCTACTGTTACTATTGCTTCTATGATTACTACTACTAGTACTCCAATTCCTACTTCTACTATTACTATTGCAACAACTTCTACTACTATTGCTAACGCTACTACTACAACTAGTTCTACTACTATCACAACTACTACTGCTACAACTGCCACTTCTACCACTACTGCTGCTGCTGCTGGCACTTTTGCTACCACTTCTACTACTACTATACTACTACTACTGCAACTGCTACTACTACCACCCCTACTCCAACTCCTACTGGCACTACTACTGTTGTTGCTGTTACAGCTAACACTACTACTAACACCCCTACTCCAACTCCTATTGGCACTACTACAACAACTCTAACTCGTGCTACTACTACTATTACGACAACCACAACAACCATAATAATAGGAACTACTGCTACTACTACTACTTATACTACAACAACAACAACAACAACAACAACAACTACTAGTACCACTGCTCCAAGTACCACTACTTGTACTACTCCTCCTACTCCAACTCGTACTATTACTACTACTAATAATACTATTACTACAACTACTACTGCTACTGCTACTACTACTACTACGACAACTACTATTGCTGTTGCTGTTGCTTCTACTACTACTACTCCTCCTCCTCCTCCTCCTCCTCCTCCTCCTACTCCTTCTACTCATACTCCTACTACTACTCCAACTACAAAAACTGCTACTACCACTTCTAGTATGCCAACTCATACTCCAATTACTACTCCTACCTAAACTACTACTACGACTACAACATCTACTACAACTACTGCTATAGCTTCTATTGCTGCGACTGCTACTACTACAACAACAACAACTACCATAACAACTACTACTAGCGACTACTACCAATACTAACCCTACTCCAACTAGCTACTACTACCTATACTAACCCTGCTCCAACTCCTACTTCTACTACTGCTACTACTGTCCCTACTCCAACAACTACTACGCCGACTACTGCTCCTACACGAACACCTAGAGCAACGACTACTACTACTACTACTACACTACTACTACCACCACAACAACTACAACTATGACTACAACAACTACCACAACTACTACTACTATTACCACTCCTACTACTACCACTACGACTACTACTAATCTGTCTACGATTGCTAATACAATTATAAGTACTACCACTACTGTTACTACTACAGTTGTTATTATTGCTGCTTCTATTACTACTACTATTGCTGCTATAATTAATACTACTATTAGTACTACTACCACTACTACTGCCACTGCTACTACTGCTGCAACAACTACCACTATTACTACTACTATGACTACTACTTATTTTATTAATACCACTAATATACAACTTCTAAAATGGTTGCTTCTATTGCAGTTGCGAGTAGAAGTATTACTACCACTACTACTACTACTACTACAACAACAACAACTACTACTACTACCACCATTCCTACTCCAACTCCTAGTGCCACTACTACTCTGACTACTGCTACAAGTACTCCAACTACTACTATTACTCCTACTACTACTACTACTCCTCCTGCTCCAACTCCTACTTCTACTTCTACACCTACTACTACTAGTACTACTAATACTACTAAGAGTACTACTTCTGCTACTACTATAAAAACTACTACACTTACTACTACTAGTACTACTACTACTACTAAGAGTACTACTACTCCTGCTACTATAAAACTACTACACCTACTGCTATTGCTGCAACTCCTGCTTCTACTACTACTGCTACTACTACAACTACTACACATACTATTGCCGTTACTACTACTTCTACAACTGCGACTACTACTACTTCTTCTACTACTATTACTACTCCTACTCCTACTACTACTCCTATGACTACTACTAATACTATAACTACTTCTACTACTACTACTATAATCACTACTACTGCAATAACTACTAGTACTACTACTTTTACAACAACAACAACAACAACAACTGCTACTACTACTACCAAAACTACACTACTACTATTATTACTACTACTACTATGACTATAAATACTACTACTACTATTGCTACTACTACTGCTGCTGCTGCTAATACTACTATTACCACTACTACTTTGACTATAACTACTACTACTACTAATACGACTAATGCTATTCCTACTCCTACTCCTATAAATGCTACTGCTACTATTGCAACTACACTCACTACTACTGCTGCTACTACTATTACCACTACTCCCACTAATACGGCAACTACTACTGCTGCTGCTTCTACTACTACTCCTGCTGCTACTACTACTACTGCTATTCTTGCTACTACTAGTACTACTAGTACTACTACTACTACTACTACTACTATTAGTCTTGCTACTACTACTACTCCTCCTCCTCCTCCTCCTACTATTACTGCTACTTCTACTCCTACTCCAACTTCTATTCCTGCTACTACTACTACTACTACTACTACCACTATAACTACTTCTATTGTTGCTTCTGCATAGTAGTAGGAGAAGTAGTTGTTGTTGTAATTCTTAGAAAAGTTGTAGTAGTAATAGTACTAGTAGCAGTAGCGATAGTAGTAATAGTTGTAGTAGTAGTAGAAGTAACAGGTGAAGTAATAGTAGTACTACTAGTAGTAGTAATATTAGTAATAGTAGTTATAGTAGTAGGAGTAGTAGTAATAGTAGTTGTAGATATAGAATTAGTTGCAACAATAATTGTAGTAATAGTAATAGTAATAGTAGTAGTAGTAATAATAATAGTAGTAGAAGTAGTAGTAGTAATCATAGTAGTAGTACAAATAGTAGTAGTTGTAGTAATAATAGTATAGTAGTAGTAGCAACAACAATAACAGTCATTTAGTAGTAGTAAAAATATTAGTAGCAGTAGAAGTAGTAGCAGTATTAGTAGTAATTATAGTAGCAGTATCTGTAGTAGCTACAATGACAGTAGCAATAACAGCAGCAGTAGTAGTAGTAATAATAAGAGTACTAGTTATAGTTGCTGTTGTAGCAATAGTAGCAGTATTTGTTGCAATACTAGGCATAGTAGTAGCAATAGTTGTAGTAGCAGTAGTTGTAGTAGCAGTAGTAGTTCTACTACTACTAACAGTAGTAGTGGTCGTAGCGATAGTAGTAGTGGTGGTGGTAGTAGTGGTAGTAGTATCATAAGCAGCTGTACTAGTAGCAGTAGTAGTAGTAGCAATACAAGCAATAATAGTGCTAGTAGTAATCGAAGTAGTAGTATTAGTAAGTGTAGCATTAATACTACTAGTAGTAGTCATAGTAGTAACAGTAGTCATTGTCGTAGCAGAACTAGTAGAAGTGGTTGTAGGAGTAGTAGCAGTAGTAGTACTAGTAGTAGCAGTAGTAGCAGCAGTAGTGGTTGTAGTCATAGTAGCAATAGCAACAACAGTAGTAGTAGGAGGAGGAGTAGTAGTAGTAGTAGAAGTAGTAGTAAAAGTAGTAGTAGTAGTAGTAGTTATTGTTATAGCAGTAGCAGTAGTAGTAGTTATAGTAGAAGTAGTAGTAGCTGGAGTAGTAGCAGCAGCATTAATAGAAGTTGTAGTTGTAGTATTAGTACGAGTAGTAGTAGCAGAAGTAGCAGTAGTAGCAGTAGTAGTAGCAGTAGTAACAGTAGTAGCAGTAGTAGTAGTAGTAGTAGTAGTTGTAGTAGCAGTAGCAATATTAATAGAAGTAGTAGTTGTAGTATTAGTAGGAGGAGTAGTAGTGGTGGTGGTGGTGGTGGTGGTAGTAGTAGTAGTAATAGTAGTAGTAGTTGTCGTAGTAGTAGTAGTAGTGGTAGTAGTAGTAGCAGTAGCAGTAGTAGAAGTAGTAGTAGAAGTACTAGTAGCTGGAGTAGTAGTAGTAGCATTAATATAAGTAATAGTTATAGTATTATTAGGAATAGTAGTACTAGCTATTGCTGTACTAATAGTATGAGAAGTAGTCATCGTAGTAGTAGTAATAGCAGCCGCAGTAGCAGCAGCAGCAGCAGTAGAAGCAGCAGTAGCAGTAGAAGTAGTAGTTGTAGTATTAGCAGTAGTGGTAGTAGAAGTAGTAGTTGTAATAGGAGTAGTAGTAATAGTAGTACTAGTAGTAGTAGTAGCAGTAGAAGTAATAGTAGCACTAGTGGTAGTAGGAGATGTAGTAGAAGGAGAAGTAGCAATTGTTGTTATTGTTGGAGAAGTTGTAGTAGTAGTTGTAGTAATAGAAGTAGCAGTAGTAGTAATAATTGTAGTAGCAGTAGAAGTAGTAGTAGTTATCAAAGTGCAATAGTAGTGTTTGTGTAGTATAGAGTATTAGTAGTAGTAGAGTAATAGTCGTAGTATATGAAGATAGTAGGAGTAGTCGTAATAGTAGTAATCCGTCATAGTGTAGTAGTCCTGTAATAGTAGTAGTAATAATTATAGTAGGAGTAGTAGTTGTTGTTATTGTTGTTGTTGTAGTAGTAGTACTAGTAGTAGCAGTTGTAGTAATAGTAGTAGTAGTAGTAGCAACAACGGCAATAGCAGTCATAGTAGTAGTTGTAGTAATATTTGCAGGAGTAGAAGTAATAGCAGCTATAGTAGTAATTGTAGTAGCAGTAATGGTAGTAGCTGCAGCAGCAGCAGCAACAACAGTAGTAGTAGTAGTAATAGTTGTAGTAAAAGCAGTAGTAGTATGTGTAAGAGTTCTAGTTGTAGTAGTGGTTTTACCAATAGTAGCAGTATTCACTGTGTACTAGTCATAGTAGTAGGAATAGCTGTGGTAGCAGTAGCAGTGGTTGTAGCAGTAGTTGTAGTAGTTGTGGTAGTAGTGGTAGTAGTATCATTAGTAGCTGTAGTAGTAGCAGCAGTAGTAGTATCAATACTAGCAAATATAGCATTAGTACTAGTAGTAGTCATAGTAGTAATAGTAGTCATAGTAGTGCGAAACTAGTAGAAATAGTTGTAGTAGTAGTAGAAGTAGTAATAGTGGTGGTAGTAGCAGTAGTAGCTATAGTAGCAATAGTATCAGTTGTTGTAGTACTAGCAGTAGCAGAAGTATTAGTATTTGTAGTTGTTGTAGTAGTAGGAGTGGAAGTTGTAGTAGCAGGTGCATTATTACTAATAGTTGCAGTAGCAGTAGTAGTTGTTGCAATAGTAGTAATAGAAGTAGTAGTAGATGTAGAAGCTATTGTTGGTGTCACAGCAGTAGAAGTCGTCGTAATAGTAGTAGCACTAGAAGTAGAAGCAATAGTTGTACCATCATTAGTAGTAGTAGGAGAAGTGATAGTTCTAGGGGTAGTAGTAGTTGTAGAAGTAGTCGTAGTTGTAGAAGTAATAGCAGTAGTTGCAATTTTAGTAGTAGTAGTCCAAGCAGCTACACTAGTAGCAGTAGCAATTGCAGAAGTAGCACTAGTACTAGTAGTAGTAGTAGTAGTACTAGTAGGAGTAGGAGGAGGAGGAGGAGCAGTAGTGGCAATAGTAGTAGAAGTTGTAGTGGTAGTGGCAACAGTTATAGTAGTAGTGGTAGTAGCAGCTTTTGTAGTAGTAGTAGTAATCACAACAGCAGTAATTTCTATAGTAGTAGTAGCAGTAGTAGCGGTAGTAGTAGAGTGAAAACAGTAGCAGTGGTAGTAGTAGCACTTGTAGCAGTTGTAGTAGTAGTAGTAGCAGTAGTAACAACAGCAGTAGTAGATGTATTCATTATAGCATTTAGTAGAAGCAGTAGTAGTGGAAGTAGTGGTAGTAGCAATAGCAGCAGTAGCTGTAGTAGTAGTAGTAGTTAGTAGTAGTGGTAGTCGTACCAGTAGCAATAGCGGTAGTAGCAGTAGCATAAGTACTAGCAGTAGAAGTAGTAGCAATAGTATTAGTAGCAATCATAGTAGAAGCAGTGCTAATAGTAGTAGCAATTGCACTAGTAGCGGTAGCAGTAGTGGACATAGTAGCAGTTTCAATAGTAGCAGTAGCAGCAGTAGAAGTAGTAGCAGTTGTAGTAGTAGTAATAGCAGCAGCAGTAGTAGCAGTAGTAGCAGCAATAGAAGTAGTAGTAGTAGTAGTAATAGTAGTTATTATTGTTGTAGTAACAATAGAAGTAGCAGCAGCACTCATAGCTGTTGCAGTAGTCACAACAGCACTCGTAGCCATAGTAGTTGTCACAGCAATAGTTGTAGTCATAGTAGTAGCAGTAATAGTAGCAGAAGTTGTAGCAGAAGCAGTCGCAGTAGTAGTAGTATAAGCTGCAACAATAGTAGTAGTAGTAGAAGTCGTAGCAGTAGTAGCAGTAGCTATAGAAGTAGTGGTTGTAGTAGTTGCTATAGTAGAAGTAGTAGTAGCAGTAGTAGTAATATTAGAAGTCGTAGTAGCAATTGTAGTAGCAACAGCAGTGGCAGTAGTAGCAGCCATAGCAGTTTTAGTAGTAGAAGTAGTAGTAATAAAAGTTGTAGTAATTGTTAGTAGTAGTAGTATTAGTAGTAGTAGAAGTAGTAGCAGTTGTTGTAAGAGTAATTAGTAGTAGTAGAAGTAGTAGCTATAGAAGTAGTAGTAGTAGTAGGGATTGTAATAGTAGTAGTAGTATTAGTAGTAGGAGTAGTAGTTGTAGTAGTAGTAGTAGCTGTAGTAGTAGTAGTAGTAGTAGTGGTGGTGGTGGTGGTAGATGTAGTTGTTATAGTAGTAGGAGAAGTAGCAACAACAGTAGCCATAGTAGTAGTCACAGTAGTAGTCGTAGTCATAGTAGTTGCAAGAATAGTAGTAACAACAGTAGTACTAATAGCAGTAGCACTAGCATCCGCAACAGTAGTAGCAATAGTACTAGTAGAAGTACCAGCGGTAATAGTAGTAGTAATACTAGTAATAGTAGTAGTAGAAGTTGTAGTAGTAGTCATAGTAGTAATAGTAGTAGTAATAGTACTAGTCGGAGTAGTATTAGCAATATTAGTGGTAGCAGCAGTAGTAGCAGTAATATTAGTAGTATTAGTAGTGAGAGTGCCAGTAGCAGCAGTCGTAGTAGGAGCTGCAGAAGTAGTAGAAGTAGTAGTAGTAGTACACGTAGTATTAGTCGCAGTAGCAATGGTGGTAGTAGTACTAGTAGTAGTTATTGTAGAAGCAATAGTAGTGGCATATTTGCCGTAGTAGTTGTGGTAGCAGTAGTAGTAGTTGAAGTATTGTTAATATGAGGAGTTGTAGCAATAGCTGTATAAGTAGTAGCAATAGCAACAGTTGCAAAAGTAGTAGAAGTATTTGTAGTCAAAGTAGGGGAAGTAGAAGTAGTAGTAGTAGAAGCAATAGTTATAGTAGTTGTAGTCTTAGCGGCAGTAGTAGTAGTACGAAAAGTTGCAGTTGTAGTAGTAGGTCTAGTAGTGATTGTGGTAGTTGCGGTAGTTGCAATAGTTGTAATAGTAGTAGTAGTGGCAGTACTAGCAATAGTAGTAATAGTAGTTGTAGTAGCTGTCGTAGTCATAGTTGCAGTAACATTAGTAGTGGTAATAGAAGTAATATTGCAGAAGCAATAGTCGTAGTGGCCGTAGCTGCGGTGGCACTAGTAGTAGTGGTAGTAGTAGATATAGGAGTAGTCGTTGTAGTTGTTGTAGTTGTAATAGTAGTAGTAGTTGCAGTAGTACATGTGGTTGTAGTAGCAGTGGTTGAAGCTGTAGCAATAGTAGTAGAAGTAGTTTTAATAGTTGTAGTAATAGGAGGAGGAGTAGTAGTACAAGTATTAGTAATTGTAGGAGTAGTAGAAGGAGTAGTACCAACAGAAGTATTAGTAGTAGTAGTAGTAGTAGTAGTAGTTATTATTATTTTTGTTGTTGTTGTTGTTGTTCTTGTTGTTATTGTAGTAGTAGTAGTAGTGGGAGAAATAGTAGTCATGGCAGCAGTAGTTGTAGTAGTTGTTATAGACGCAGTAGTAGTCATAGTAGTGGTAGTTGCAGAAGTAGTAGAAGTAGGGAAAGTAGTAGTATTAGTAGTAACAAAAGTAGTAGTTGTAGTAGCAGTAGTAGTTGTTGTAGTAATTATAGTAGTTGTAGCAGCTGTAGTAATAGCAGTAGAAGCAGCAGCAGTTGTAGCAGTAAAAGCAACAGTAGTAGCCAGAGTAGCAGTAGTAGATGCAGTAGTAGTAGTAGCATCAGGAGCAACAGCAGTGGTAGTAGCAGTAGTAGCAGTAGAAGTATTAATAGTAGTAGCGATAACAGTAGTAGTGGTACTAACAGCAGTAGTAATAGTAGTAACTACTACTACTAGCTCTATTGCTACAACAACTATTGCAACTTCTGAAACTACTACTACTACTACTACTACTACTACTACTACTACAACTACTATAACAATAACAACAACTACTACTACTAGTGCTACTCCTACTACGGCTGCCACGACTACTACTACCACTACTTCTACTACTACAACAACTTCTGCTACTATTGCTAGAACTACTACTACTTCTACTACTGCTACTGCTATTATTACTAATACTACTACTACTAATCCTAAGGAAACTACTACTACAACTACTATGACTGCTACTGCTGCTACTACGGCTATTATTGCTAAAATTACTACTGCAGCTACTGCTACAGCTGCTGCTACTAGTACAACTACTAATACTTCTTCTGCTACTACTACTACTACTAAGACTACAACTTCTACCACTGCTACTACTGCTACTACTACTACTACTCCTACTACTATTACTACTACTACTCCTACAACTACTACTTAAGCTATTACTTCGACTACTCCTACTACTACTGCGACTACTGCTATTATTCTTACTACTAGTATCAATGCTACTGCTACTACTGATGTAGCCGCAACTACTGCTGCTACAGCTACAACTACTGCTACTGCTCCAACTTCTACTTCTGCTCTTATTACAGCGATAGCTACTACTACTACTACAACTGCTGCTACTCCTACTACTGCCACTCCTAGTAATACTACTATTGCCACTACTACTACTACTATTGTTGTTGCTACTTCTACTACTATTACTTCTAGTACAACTACTACTCTTATGATTACTTCTACTATGACTACTACTACTACTTCTTCTTCTTCTACTACTACTACTACAACAACTACTACTACTGTTACAACTACTATTGTTGCTACAACACTACAACTACTACTACTACTACTGTAGCTACTACTACTACTACTAATACAACCACTATTACTACCACTACTAAAACTTCTCTTACTACTGCTACTACTACTACAACTGTTGCTGCTACTGCTGATGCTACTAATAATACTACTATAACTATAACTACTACTTCTTTTGCTGGTACTGCTGATGCTACTAATAATATTACTATGACTGTAACTACTACTTCTTTTGCTACTACTGCTATGGCTGTTGCTTCTACCACTACTACTAAAACTACTACTACTAGTACTACTCTTTCTACTGCTACTAATGTTGCCAACATATCTACGGCTACTACTACTACTTCTCTTACTACTTCTACTACTATTACTACTGTTGCTTCTACTCCCCCTGCAACCACTACTACGACTACAACTGCTGCTACAACTACAGCTACTACTATTGCAATGGCTACTACTACTACATCTCCTACTTCTATTACTGCTATTACTATGACACGTACTACTACTGCTGCTACAACTTCTACTACTACTGTTGCTACAACAACTACTACTACTACCCAGACTACTAAAATTACTACTACTACTTCTACTGATATGGCTACTGCTAACTACTGCTATTATCGCTACTGCTACTACTACTGATGCTATTGCTACTGCTGCTACTACAAGTACTACAGCTACAACTGCCCATACTGGTACTGCTACTATTGCTACTACAACTTCTACTCTTGCTACTAGTACTTCTATTACCCCTACTACTACTACTACAACTATAATTTCTACTACAACAACTTTTACGACTACTACTACTATGACTACTACTACAACTGTTACAACTCCTGCTGCTACTGTGGCTGCTACCGTTGTGGCTACTCCTACTACAACTACGACTACTACTACAATGACTACGACTACTGCTACTACTACAAATACTGTTACTACTGCTACTGCTACAACTAATATTATAACTACAACTACTACTACTAGAATAACTACAACTGCAACTAGTTCTACGACTACTACTACTACAACTACTACTACTACTACAACTACTACTTCTCCTTCTACTACTGCTACTGCTACTACTAGAACTGCTAGTGCTACGACAACTATTGCTAATGTTGTTCTCTACAACAATTACTATTGCTACTATTTCTTCTACTCCTACTTCTACTATTACTACTACTCCTGCTACAACTACTACTATTATTTTCGCTAATGATACTCCTACTGCTATGGCTACCACTCCTAATCCCACTAGTACTATGCAACTATAATTGCAACTCCTACTTCTACTGCTCCAGCTCCTTCAACTACTGCTACTATTAATATCACTACTACCAATACAACGGCTACTATAGCTTTTCCTACTACTAATACTACAACTAACACAACTACTGTTGCTGCTACTGCTGATGCTACTTCGAATACTATTACTGCTACTACTACAACAACAACAACTACTACTACTACTATAACTATAACTACTACTACATTTACTACTACTACTCCTCTTCCTCTTACTACTACTACTACTTTTACAACAACCATTTCTACTACTACTACAAGTACTACCACTAGTACTACTACTCCTACTACCATTACTACTATTACTCCTGCTACACTTGCTACTACTACTACAACTACTGTGGCTACCACTGCTAGTTCTACTATCTCTACTACTGCTAATACAGCTACTACTCTGATACTACTACAAAAACTACTACAAGCGCTGCTACTACTCCAACAACTACAACAACTACTACTATTAATACTACCGCTACTACTGCAACTATTATTATTATTATTACTACTACTACTACAATTACGACCACTACTTCTACTACCACTCCAGCAACTTCTTCTACTTCTACTACTATGTATACTACAACAACAACAACTACAACTACTGCTCCCACTACTATTGCAACTCATCCTCCTACTCTAATTATAACTACCAATACTACTACTAGTGCTGCTACTACTACTACTACTACTACTACTATAACAACAACTACAACTACTATTACAATTACTACTGCTGCTGCTACTACTATCAATACTACTACTACTATTATTTCTACTACCACTACTCTATATTACTACTACTATTGCTACAACTACTTCTGCTTCTATTACTACTACTACTGCTACTACTGCTACTACTTCTATAACTTCTCCCAATACTGCTATTACTACTGCTACAACAACAACTACTACTACAATAACTACTGCTACTAGCACTACTACCACCGCTACTACTACTACTCCTACTACTACTATCTTTGCTACTCCTGCAACTCCTCCTCCTCCTACTACTACTATGACTGCTACTACTATTACTACTACAACTACTACTACTACTTCTGCTACTGCTACTTCTTCAGCTACTACTACTACTTTCTAAAATTCTACTACTTTTGCTATACCTACTACTACTTCTACTACTACTTCTCCTCCTACTACAACATCTACTACTACTGCTACTACCACCACCACTACTACTACTACTATTGCCGCTACTGCTACTACTACTACCATTGCTACTACTAGAGATGCTGCAATTACTGCTTCTCCTATAACTACTACTTCTGCTACTACTACTGCTACTGCTACTACTACTGCTTTTGCTGCTGCTTCTGCTAATACTAATACTGCTTCTCCTACTACTACTACTTCTGCTACTACAACTATTGCTACAGGTACTACTGTTCTTTTGACCACTGATACTACTGCTCCTACTACTACTACTACGACTACTTTTGCTATTATTTCTACTTCTACAACTACTTCAATGACTACTACTGCTTCTATAACTACTTCTGCTATGACTACACTACTACTACTACTACTACTGCAACCACCACTATTGTGACAGCAACTGCTACTACTGTGGTGACTAATACTACTGCTACTACTATAGTTACTACTATTGCTACTGCTAGTACTACTACAACTGTTACTACTGTTACTACTAGTACACTAATACTACTACTACTACTACGTCAGCTGCTACACTAATACTACTATTATAGTTGTCACTACTACTACTACTACTACTAAAATTGCTGCTACTAATACTACGACTACTACTATTACTACTACTGCTTCGACAACTACAACAACAACAACAACAACTGCTACTACTACTCCAACAACAACAACTACTAATACTACTACTTCTCCAACTACTACTATTGCTGCTGCTATTGCTACTGCAACAACTACTACCACTATTACTACTACTACTACTACTACTACTACTACTACTGCCACTACCACTACTATTGCTACTACTGCTACTACTACTACTACAACAGCTGCAAGTACTACTGCTCCTACTTCTGCTACCACTACTACTGCAACTACTACTACCACTACTACTATTGCTATTGCTTCTACTTTTACTAGTACTACTATTACTACTACAGTAGCTACTGCTACTACGACTACTACTAGTAATATTGCGACTACTTTTGCTACACCTACTACTGTTGCTTCTACTACTACTACTACATGTCCTACTACTTCTACGACTACTTCTGTAATTACTACTGCTACAACTACAACTACCACTTTTTCGATGCCGCTACTACTACTACAACTTCAATTAATACTTAGGACGCCACTAATGCTGCTGCTTCTGCTACTAGTGCAACTACTACTACTGCAACTGCTATGGTTAGTACTACTGATACTACTGCTACTTCTTCTACTAATTTTGCTACTCCTCCTGCTGCTGCTATGGCTACTACTACTACGGCTGCTACTGCTACTACTATTGCAATTATTACTACTACTACCACTACTTCTACTCCTGTTGCTGCTGCTACTGCTTCTACTACTGCTGCTGCTACTACTACTACTACTACAATAACAACCACTACTACATTACCACTACAACTATTACTACTGCTACTGCTACTGCTGCTTTGCTGCTGTTGCTACTGCAACTACTATACTACTACTACAACTTCTTCTTCCTCATACTACTACTATTGTTGCTACTACTACCACAACAAATAATACTACTACTAGTACTACTACTAACGCTGTTACTGCTGCTGCTACTACTATTGTTGTGCCTAAAAGATATAGCTGCTATAATTACTACTACTGCGACTATGAGTTTTGCAACTACTAATAAAACTACTTCAACGACCACAACTACAAATGCCACGACTACTACTAGTATTACTACTTTGGCAACTACTACTACTACAACAACAACAACTACTACGACTACTATTATTATTTCTAACAGTAGTGATGTTGTTGCTACTACTACTCCTACTACTGCGGCTACTACAACAACAACTACTGCTACTACTACTATTACTAGTGCTACTACCACCATGATGACTGCTACTACTAATCTGTTGTTGCAGTTGCTGCTGCAACTACTAGTCTTACAATCTCCCACAACTACTTCTATTGCTACAAGCATTACATCCACTACTACTACTATTTCCGCTTGCTACTACTACTATAGCTATGACTACTATAACTACCAATACTATTGCTACTAATGCTGCTGCTACTACTACTACTATACTAGTACTACTATTACTAAATGACTACTGCTGCTACTACTACTACCACCACTCCTGCTACAGCTATTACAGATACTACGGAGGCTGCTACTATTACAACTACTTCTGCTACAACTACCGGTGTGACTACTTCTGCTGATAATAAGGTGACTATTATTGCTGCTGCTGTTGCTACTACTACTACCACTATTACTGCTTCTACTACTATTTCTACAACTACTAGTAGTAGTAGTACTACTACTACTACTACTAACACTACAACTACTACAACAACAATATCAAAAACTACTACTACTGGTACTACTACTACTACTACCACTATTGCTACTACTATTACTTCTACTACTACCTCGACTACTCCTACTACTACTGCTGCTACTACTGCAACTTATGCTACTACTACTACTGAAACTATTGCTACTGCTACTACTACTACAATGACTACTTCTGCTATGACTAATACTTCTGCTACTACTATTACAACAACAACAAGAACAACTATTGCCACTAAGACTACTGCTACTGCTACTACTACTATAACTACTACTTCTACTACTATTACTGCTACTGCTACTACTGCCACTACTAATACTACTACAACAACTATTGCTACTACTAATACCACCACTATTACAACCACTACTACAACTTCTCCTACTACTACTACTACAACTACTACAATAACTACTGCTGCTGCTACTACTGCTGATGCTGCTAATAATATTACTACTAATGTAACTACTAGTACAGTTGCTGCTACAGCTACTGCTGCTCCTACTACTGCCGATGCTGCTAATAATACAACTACTAATGTAACTACTACTACAGTTGCTACTGCTGCTACTGCTGCTACTACTGCTGCTACTCCTACTACTACTACTACTACTACTATTGCTACTAATGTTGCCACTGCATCTACAACTACTGCTACTACTTCTTCTACTACTTCTACTACTGTTACTACTATTGCTTTTGCTGCTATTGCTACCGCTACAACTTCTACTACTACTGCTACTATATTGTTGTTGCTGCTGCTACAGCTATTGCTACTACTTCTCCTACTTTAACTATTGTGGCTACTACGATAACTATTACTACTACTACTTCTTCTACTACTACTACTGCTACAACAATAACTACTACTTCCCCGACTACTAACACTACTACTACAACTTCTACTGCTTCTACCACCACTACTACTGCTACTGTTGCTACTACTGCTACTACAACTACTATAGCTACAACTACCCATGTTGCTGCAGCTATCATTGCTACTACAACTTCTACTCCTACTACTACTAATTCTACTACCCATACTACTGCTACTAGTACTACAATTTCTGCTTCTACTACTTTTATAACTACTGCTACTATGACTACTACTAAAACTGCTACAACTCTGGTTGCGGCTATAGCTACTGCAACTGTGGCTATTGCTAGTACTACTACAACTTCTCCTACTTCTTCTACTACTACAACTACTGTAACTACTGCTATTGTTACAACTAATATTACTAGTACAACTACTACTACTAAATAACTACTACTGCAGCTAGTGTTGTGGCTACTACTACTACTACTCCTACTACTTCTACTATAGCGACTACTACTCCTACTACAACAACAACTACTATTATTTTTACTAATGATACTCATAGTGCTACTACTACTACTCCTACTACTACTACTACTACTACTGCAACTGCAATTGCCACTCCAACAACTACTACTCCTGCTCCTTCTACTACAGCTACAGCTAATACCACTACTACTAATGCAATGTGTACTACTATTGCTATTACTACTTTTGCTACTGCTATGGCTACAGTTACTACAATTTCTACCACTTCTATTACTACTATGGCTGCTATGACTACTACTACAAGTACAACAACAACAACTACTACTACTACTTATACTACAACTATGACTCCTACTACTACAAATACTACTACTTCTACTAATACTACTACTACTACTACAACAACTATTGTTGCTGCTGCTATCACTAATACCATTGCCACTATTGCAGCTATTACTATGAATGCTACTACTACTACAACTATGACAACTATTTCTACCACAACAACTATTACTACAACTTCTTCTACTATAACTACTGCCATTGTTACAACTACGGTTACTACTACTACTACAAGTTTTGCTCTTGCTACAACTACTTCTACTACAACTAATACAACTACTGGAACTCCTAAAACAACTGCTACTATTACTACTACTGCTACTAGTGCTACTGCAACTACGGCTGCCACGACTACTACTACCACCACTTCTGCTGCTACAACAACATCTGCTGCTATTGCTACCACTGCCACTACTTCTACTACTACCACCACTATTACTACTACTACTGGTACTGTTGCTACTACTGCTGCTATTACTACTACTGCTACTACTACTACTAAGACTACTACTGCAACTAATACTATTGCTACTACTAGTACTACTACTATAGATTCTACTACTGCTACTACTGCTACAACTACTACTACTATTGCTACTGCTACTACTACTACTGCCACTGCTACTATTGCTACTGCTACTACTTCGACTACTCCTGCTACTACTGCTATGACTGCTGCTATTATTGCTACTAGTACTACTACTGATGCAACTGCAACTACTGCTACTATCACTACTACTACCACTACTACTCCAACTTCTACTTCTGCTATTATTACTACTATAACTACTACTACTACTACTGCTGCTACTCCTACTACTGCAACTCCTACTAATACTACTGCTACCACTACTAACTACTATTACGGCTATTGCTACTTCTCCTACTATTACATCTGGTACAACAACAACTAGTACTACTATGACTACTTCAGCATGACTACTAGTTCTGCTATTACTACTACTACTATTACTACTACTACTAGTACTACTACTACTTGCTACTACAACTACTATTGCCTGCGACAACACAACTAACTACTACTACTATTGCTGCTACTACTGCTACTACTATGACTACTACTAATGCTATAACTACTACTACTACTCAGACTACTACTACTACTACTACAATTATAACTACTACTACTATTGGTACTACTGGTACTACTAATACTATTGCTGCTGCTACTACTACTACTACTACTACTGCTGCTACTACTATTACGACTAAAACAACCACTATTACTACCACTATTACAACTTCTTCTACTACTACTACTGCCACTACCACTGTTGTTGCTACTGCTGATGCTACTAATAAGACTACTATGACTGTGACTACTACTGCTATTGCTGCTACTTCTACTACTATTACTTCAACCAATACTACTGGTACTACTACTACTACTGGTATTACTACTGCTACTAATGTCACCACTACATCTACTACTACTACTGCTACTTCTCCAACTAGTTCTACTACTATTATTAGCATTTATTCTATTGCTACTACTACCACAACTACTACCATTATTGTTGCTACTACTACTACTACTATTACTACTACTGTCACACTACTACTTCTCCTACTTCAATTACTGCTATAACTACGACAGCTACTACGACTACTGCTACTACTTCGACTACTACTGTTGCAACAACAACTACTACTACTACCACGACTACTAAAACTACTACTATTACGTGTACTGCTGTGACTACTGCTAGTGCTACTACTATTCCTACTACTACTACTACTGCTACTACAACTACTACAGCTACAACTACCCATGTGGCTATAGCTTCTGTTACTACTACAACTTCTACTCTTGCTACTACTATGACTATTGCTACAACTGCTCCTACTCCTATTGTTGTTGCGGTTGCTACCACTGTGGCAACTCCTACTACTACTACTTCTCCTACTACCATGACAACTGCTACTACCACAAGTACTATTATTGCTACTACTGCTACAGCTAATATTATAACTATAATTGCTGCTACTACAATAACTACAATTACAACTGGTGCTATGGCTACTACTAATACAACAACTACTACCAATACTACTACTATTGCTCCTTCTACTGCTACTACTACTACTACAGCTACTGGTGTTACTACTACTACTACTGTTGCTGCTTCTCTACTACTATTACTATTGCTACTATTTCTTCTACTCCAGCTACAACTACAACTACTATTATTTTTACTAATGATACTCCTAATCCTACTACTATTGCTGCAACTACAACAGCTACTCCTCCTTCTACTACTCCTGCTCCTTCTACTATCGCTACTACTAATACCACTACTACTAATATAGCCACTACTACTACATCTACTACCACTACAACTACTGTCACTGCTACCACTGATGCTACTACTAATACTACTACTAATGTAACTACTACTACTATTGCTACTACGACGACAGCTACGGCTACTACTACTACTACTGCTACTACAACTGATCATATTAGTACTACTACTCCTAAAACAATTCCTATCATAACTCTAGCTACTAATATTACTACTACTAATACTACTCATATCACTGCTACTACAATAACTAATAATTCTACTACAACTACTCATGCTGCTAGTACTACAACAACAACTACTACTACTCCTACTACTACTACTATTGTGACTGCTACTATGTCTACTACTAATAATTCAACTACTACTACTACACTACTACCACAACTACTACTACAAGCGCTCCTACTACGACAACAACTATGACTATTACTACCATTAATACTACCACCACTACTACAACAACTACTACTAATACTACAACAACTACTCCAACAGTTACTATTAGTACTACTACAACAACTACTACCACTATGACTACTACTTCTACTACAACAACTACAACTACTACTGCTACTACAATAATTATACTACTACTACTTCTATAACTACTAATTCCACTACTACCATAACCAATACCACTACTACAACTACTCCTACTACTACAACTACTCCTCCTCCAGCTACTACTATTACAACTACTACTGCTACTATCTTTACTACTACTAATATAGCTACTACTACTATACTACTACTATAACAACTACTACAAGCGCTGCTACTACTCCAACAACTACAACTATTACTACTATTACTACTATTAATACTACCACCACTACTGCTACTACAACTACTCCAACTATTACCACTGCTACTATTACTACTACTACTATTATGACTACTACTTCTACTACCACTACTGCTATTACAAGTAGTACTCCTATGGCTACTACAACTACTGTTACTAATACTACTAGTGCAACTCCTACTGCTACTTCTTCTATGTCTACTACTACTAATACTACTAGTAATAATAGTAGTAGCAATAGTAGTAGCTTCAGTAGTAGTAGTAGCAAGAGTAGTTGTAGTAGCAGTAGTGGTAGTAGTAGTAGTGCCAATAGTAGTAGCAGTAATGGTAGTAGTATCAGTAGTAGTAGTCATAGTAGAAGAGTAATAGGTGTAGGGGTAGGAATAGTGGTAGTCATAGTAGTAGTAGTAGTAGTAGTATTCGTAGTTATAGTATTAGTAGTAATGGCAGTAGTAGTAGTAGTAGTAGTTGTTATTGTTGTTGTTGTTGTTGTTATTGTTATTGTTGTTGTTGTTATTGTTGTTGTTGTAGTATTAGTAGCAGTAGTAGTAGCAGTGGTAATAGGTGTAGCAGCAGCAGTAGTAGTTGCAGTAGTAGTAGGAGTAGTCGCAATTGTAGGAGTAGTAGTTGTAGTTGTAGTCATAGCATTAGTAGTAGTAGTAATAGCAATAGTAATAGCAGTAGTTATGGTGGTGGTAGTAGTGCTAGAAGTAATAATGGTCACAGTAGGAGTAGCAAAAATGCGAGTGTTAGGAGTTGCAGTAGTAGTAATTTTAGTTGGCTATGTAGTAGGAGTCATGGTCGTAGTAGCAACAGCATCAACGATAATAGTAATAGTAGTCATAGTAGTAGCAGTAGCCATAGTAGTAGTGGTAACAGTAGTAGCAGCAATAATAGCAACAGTAGTAGTTGTTATAGTAGTAGTAAAATTAATAGTGGCAGTAGTAGTTGTTGTTTGAGAAGTAGTAGTTCTAGCAGCAACAGTAGTAGCAGTTGGGGCAACAACAGTAGCAGCAGTAGTAGTAGAATTGGTTATAGTAGTGGTCGTAGTTACAGTAGTAGCAGTAGTAGTCATAGCATTAGCAGCAACAATAGTATTACTAGTAGTAGAAGTAACAAAAGTAATAGTAGTGGTAGAAGTATTAGTAGATGTAGTTGTTGTAGTTGTAGTTATAGAAGCGGTATCAGTAGTAGTAGTAGCTACAGTAGTTGAAGTAGTTGTAGCAGTAGTAGTAGTGGAAGTAGCAATAGATGTCGTAATAGTAGTATTAGTGGTAGCAGTAACAGTAGCAGCGGTAGCAGCAATAGTAGAAGTAGTAGCAGAACTAATGGTTGTAGAAGCAGAAGTTGTCGACTAGCAGTAGTAGTAGCCATAACAGTCATAGTTGCAACACTAGAAGCAGTAGTAGTATTAGCAATAGGAGTACTAGCGGTAATAGTAGTAGCAGTAGTAGAAATAACGAAAGCAGTGGTGGCAGTAGTAGTAATTGTAGTCGTCGTCATAGCAGTAGAAGTTGTTGTAGTAGTAGTAGCAGAAGCAATTGCAATAGTACTAGCATTAGTACTAGTAGAAGCAATAGTAGAAGTAGTAGTAGTGGTTGTAGCCATTGTAGTAATAGTAGTAATAATAGTAGTAGTAGCAGCAGTAGTAGTAGTTGTAGCAATCGAGGTAGCATAACTTGTTGTAGTAGAAGTAGTAGCAATAAGAGTCGCAGCAGTTGAAGTAGAATTAGTAGTAGTAGAAGTAGTAGTAGTAGTAGTTGTTGTAGTCGAAGTAGTTGTAGCAGTAGTAGTAGTGGAAGTAGCAATAGCCGTCGTAGTAGTAGTGTTAGCTGTAGCAGCAGCAGCAGCAACGGTGTAGCAATAGTAGAAGTAGTAGCAGAACTAATGGCTGTAGACGCAGAGGTGGTCGACTAGCAATAGTAGTAGCCGTAGTAGTCGTAGTTGCAACACTAGAAGCAGTTGTAGTATTAGCAATAGGAGTACTAGCGGTAATAGCAGTAGTAGATGTAATAGTAGTAGCGGTAGTAGTAGTAATGAAAGCAGTGGTGGCAGTAGTAGTAATTGTTGTCATAGTCATAGCAGTAGAAGTTTTTGTAGTAGTAGTAGCAGAAGCAATTGTAATAGTACTAGCATTAGTACTAGTAGAAGCAATAGTAGAAGTAGTAGTAGTGGTTGTAGCCATTGTAGTAATAGTAGTAATAGCAGCAGCAGTAGTAGTAGTTGTTGCAACAATAGTAGTGAGAGTAGAAGTAGTAGTAGTTACAGGAGTAGTAGCCGTAGCAATAGTAGGATTTGTAGCAGTATCATTATTAGTAGTAGTATAGTAGTAGTAGTGGTAGTAGTAGGCATAGGAGGAGGAGGAGGAGGAGGAGTAGTAGTAGTAGTAGCAGTAGTTGCAGTAGTAGTAGTAGCAACTGCAGTAGCAATAGTTGTATTAGTAGTTATTGTAGACGTAGTAGTTGTAGCGGGAATAGCTGTTGGAGTCACAATTGCCATAGCAGTAGTAGTACTAGAAGAAGTAGTAGTAGTAGTAGTAATAGTAGGAGTAGTAGTAGTAGTAGTTGCAATAGAAGTATTAGCAGTAGTAGCAGTAGTACAAAAAGCAATCGTAGTTGTAGTATTAGTAGCAGTAGTTGTAGTAGTAGTAGTACTAGTAGTAGTAGTAAGATTATTAGTAGGAGTAGTAGTTGTACTAGTAGTAGCACAAGTAGTTGTCGTATTATTATTTGTAGTAGTAGTAGTAGTAGTAAAATAAGTAGTAGTAGCAATCATACTAGTAGTAGTACTTGTAGTAGTTTGTGTTGTAGTAGTAGTTGTTATAATAGGAGTAATAGTAGCCATGGTAATCGTACGAGTAGTAGTACAACTAGTAGTTTGTGTTGTAGTAGTAGAAGTTGTACTAGTAGTAGCACTAGAAGTAGTCATAGTAGAGTAGTAGCTGTAGTAGCAGTAGCAGTAGTAGTAGTGGTGGTAGTAAAAGTAGTAGTCATAGTGGTAGTAATAGTAGTAGTAGTACTAGTTGTAGTTGCACTTGTACTAGTAGTATTAGTAGTAGTCGTAGTAGTAGCAGTAGTTGTATTCATAGTAGTAGTAGTTGTTGTTGTAGTAGAAGGAGAAGGAGTTGGAGTAGGAGTAGTAGCAATAGGAGTTACAGTAGAAGGAGCAGGAGTTGGTGTTGGAGTAGTAGTAGTTGTAGTAGTAGTAGTAGTAATAGTAGCAGTAGTAGTTGTTGTCATAGTAGTAGCAGGAGCGGTAGTAGTAGTGGTAGTGCTATTAGTAGTAGTAGTGGTAGTAGTAGCAATCATAGTAGTAGTGGTAGTAGTTGTAGTAGTTCTTGTAGCAGAAGCAGTAGTAGTAGTAGTTGCAGTAGTAGTACTAGAAGTTGTAGCAGCAGCAGTATTAGTAGTTGAAGTAGTAGTAGAAGCAATAGTCGTAGTAGTAGTAGTAGTAGTAGCAAGAGTAGTAGTTGTAGTAGTAGGAGAAGTCCTAGTAGTTGTAGTAGTAGCAGCAGCAGTTGTTGTTGTTCTAATAGTGGTTGTAGCTATAATACGAGTAGTGGTAGTAGTAGTTGTAGTAGTAGAAGTAATGGTAGTAACAGTAGTAGTAATAGCAATCGTACTAGTAGTAGTACTGGTAGTAGTTGTAGTAGTAGTTGTAGAAGTAGTAGTAGCAGTAGTTGTAGTAGTGGTAGTAGTAATAGTAGAATGGTAGCAGTAGAAGCTGTAGTAGTTGTTGTTTTTGTAGTAGTAGCTAGAATAGCCTTTGCAGTAGTAGTAGTATTTGTATTAGAAGTATTTGTAGTAGTAGTTGTTGTTGTTGTGGTAGTAGTAGAAGTTGATGTTGTTGTTGTAGTAGTAGTAGTGTTAGTAGTAGTAGCAGCAGTAGTTATAGCAGTAGGTGGAGTAGTAGTAGTGGTAGTATTAGTAGTTGTTGTAGTAGTTGTAGTCGCAATAGTATTTGTAAGTGTTGTTGTAGTAGTAGAAGTGGTAGCAACAGCAATAGTAATAGTAGTAGGAGTAGGAGTCGTAGTAGTAGTAGTTGTAGAGGAAGTAGCAGCAGTAGTAGTAGTAGTCGTTGTAGTAGTAGTAGCAGTTTGAGTAGTAGCGGTGACAGTAGGAGGAGTTGTAGTAGCAGTAGTATTAGTAGTAGCAGTAGTAGTAGTAGTAGTAGTAGAAGTTATTGTAGCCGAAGTAGTTGTAGTAGTTGTAGTAGGATTAGTAGTAGTAGTTGCTGTAGGAGTAGTAGTAGTATGATTTGTAGTAATAGTATTAGTTTTAGGAGTAGTAGTAGAATTAGTAGTAGTAGTTGTAG
>RXID01014518.1:0-11509 GCA_005019695.1 Trichopus zeylanicus subsp. travancoricus
CTGAATGAGTAGGCAATCAAGTTTTGCATTGGATGTGTGTTGACAAGTAAATCACAGTCAAGCAAATACAGAATATGATGAGTGAGAAATATAGTCTTAGACTGACTTATATGCAGGCATGGAGGGGAAAAGACTATGCTTACAGGATTATTCATGGCAATGAAGAAGAATCTTTTAATTTGTTTCATTCGCTGAAGGTAGAGTTGGAGATGAGGCATCCTGATAATACTGTGCACATTACTCAGTGTCCAGATATGTCTTTTTAGAGATGTTTTATGTCACTACATGCTTGTAGGAGAGTTTTTCTTACTGGATGCAGACCTATACTGGGAGTTGATGGATGCTTCTTGAAAGGAAAATATAAAGGCACATTGCTTTCAGCTTGTGGAATTGATGGGGAGAATAACATAATTCCAGTTGCATGGGCAGTTGCAGAAGCAGAAACATACCAATCTTGGTTATGGTTTCTACATAACTTGCAATGGGTTATTGGAAATTTGAATATCTTGGCTATTATTTCAGATAGACAGAAGGGTCTTTCTGATGCTGTGAAGAATAATTTCTCATATGTTGAGCATAGAGCTTGTATCAGACATGTGATTGCAAACTTGAAAAGATCGTACCCTGGGAAAAGGTTAGAAAATTTGGTTTTTAATGCTTCAAATACATTTTTGCCTACTGAATTCGTGAAATACATGGAAAAGATTAAGCAGCTATCCATACCAGCTTGGCAATACATGAAAGAAATAAATGATTTTGCATGGAGTAGAAGTCACTTTAATCATTCAGTGAAATGTCATTATGTGACTGACAATATTTCTGAGTCATTTAACAGTTTTATTCAAGATGGCAGAGAGCTTCCCTTTCTTGAATTACTTGATTTCATCAGGCAGAAGATAATGGTGAAATTTACCACAAGAAAAAATGAAGGATCCCACTGGTCTGGAAAGCTAGTACCAAGAATAGAAGCTTTTATTAGGAAAGTTTCACAGGCACAGGGCGGATACCGTATTTGGAGGTCTTCTGATGATATTTCAGAGGTTAGTGATCCTACAGGCCGATGGATTATGGATATAAGGCAGAGGATTTGTGATTGTAGGCAATGGCAGCTGATAGGAGTGCCTTGTGTTCACGGTATTGTTGCTCTCCTTGATATTCGGCTTGATCCTATTGATTTTGTTGATGACTACTATACTCTGGAGACATACAAAAGAGTATATGATGTTCCTGTCACTCCATTGCCAAGTAAGCAACTTTGAGTGTCTGTGCCAAATGCTTTACAAGTACTTCCTCCATGTTCAAGAAGACAACCTGGTAGGCCTAAGAAGAAAAGGATTAAGGATCCAATGGAAACATTAAGTAGAGCAATATATGCTTGCAGTAGATGTGGTCAGCTAGGACACAACAAGAGAGCGTGTAAAAAGCCTCTTGGACTGCAACAACAAATTGATGTTTCTGGATCTAGCAGTACTCAACAATCAGTGGGAAACCAATATGTTGGAGAATGTGGCAGGGGAAGAGGAAGAGGAAGGTCTACCGTAATGACTTCAAATTTTAGTATGCATTTACCATGTGAGTTTTTCTTTTAAAAACTTGACAATTATTTTTCTTATTTTATGTAATTTTGAACAATACAATAATAAATGTGACTGTATTTTTTTGCAGGAAGTTCGTCAAATCTCTAGGATCAATTTTTATTGGGTAAACAGTCTTCTCGAAAATGATGATGATGTCATGTTGCTTGGTTATCATAACTATTGGTGCATTTTGTTTGCAGGTACATATTTCTGCTAAATAGACTGGGGAGAGTTAGATGGCAAGGTTTTGGATTAGCGACTCAGGAAGAACTGTCATATCTTTTATTATCCACTTCTCTCTTGTTGAATGAGAAATGAGGAGTGTTATTTATGACACTTGTTTCATTAATGTATTTAAAAATTCTGATTTATAAGGAATAATCGAATGTTTCCTTTTTTTGGTTGAATATTGAAGGTTTGCTTTTGTTGGACAACAGCAGAACTTGTTATATTATTTTGTGTCTTGAACTTTCTAGCTGCTATTGCTATCTGATTACTGATTAGGCTATATTGTTCTAGCAAGCTACAAGTTTCTATTATTGTTCTGATAGGCTATATGTTATAAAATCTCATGAATGATTGTCATTAATTAGGAAGTGGCTTTATTTATAAATAACTCCAAATTTTATTTATTTTATAAGTAAATTTTATAAATAAATCATCGAAGGTTTCAAAACTTAAAATTTAAAAATACAAATTTCATATTGTATATTTACAAATAGATTCCTTGATTTTTTTAAAATAAATCAATATTTTAATCATTTTTTATATTAAATTTCACACAAAATACAGTGAAAGTTTAAAATTTTGCAAATTTCAAATTATAAGTTTACTATTTTTTACATTTAAAAATAGACGACCACCTTTAATATTTTTCTTTATAAATACGTCCAAAATTTATTTATTTTATAAATAAATTTTACAAATAAGTCATCGAAGGTTTCAAAGCTTAAAATTTAAAATTACAAGTTTCATTTTGTACATTTACAAATAGACCCCTTCAATATTTTTATTTATAAATAAGTCTATATTTTTAATCATATTTTAAATAAAATTTTACAAAAAAGACATTAGTGTTTTGTTATATTTATAATTACAAATTTAATATTTATAAATTAAAAAATAGACCCTTACATTTTTTTTTAATAACTCTAAATTTTTTTTTAAACTAATTTTTACATCTTTACATTTAAAAATAGACCACCTTTAATATTTTTCTTTATAAATACGTCCAAAATTATTTATTTTATAAATAAATTTTACAAATAAGTCATCGCTTAAAATTTAAAATTACAAGTTTCATGTTGTACATTTACAAATAGACCCTTTCAATATTTTTATTTATAAATAAGTCTATATTTTTAATCATATTTTAAATAAAATTTTACAAAAAAGACATTAGTGTTTTTTATATTTATAATTATAAATTTAATATTTATAAATTAAAAAATAGACCATTAAATTTTTTTTAAAAAATAACTCTAAATTTTTTTAAAAACTAATTTTTACAAATACACCCCTCGCCGGAGGCCCGACGGCGCGCCGGACGGCCCGCCGGCACGCGGCCGCGAACGGCCTCCGCACGCGGGACGGAGGCCGAGGCCGGCGCGCCGGCACGCGAGCGCGGATGGCCAAGGCCGAGGCCGTTCCGCCCCCGCGTGCCGGATGGAGGCCGAGGCCGGCGCGCCGACGTGCCGGGGAACGGACGCTTGGCCTTGGCCGTCCGCGCCCGCGTGCCGGCGTGACAGCCTCGTCTCGGCTCCGCGTGCGGGCGCGCCGGCCTCGGCCTCCGTCCCTGGCACGCAGGGGCGGAACAGCCTCGGCTGTGGCCGTCCGCGTCCGCGTTTCGGCGCGCCGGCGCCCCGGCCTCCGCCTCCGCTCCCGCCTGCCCGGCCTCCGGCTCCGCTCCCGCCGCCTGCCGGCCTCCCCCCCGTCCCCGCCCGCGCGACGGGGTGTTATTTGAAAAAATCCGAATTTCGGGGACTTTTCTGTAAATCAGAATAATTTTAGGGGTTTATTTGGAAAAATTCGAATTTCGAGGACTTGTTCGTAAATCGGATTTCTTTCGGGGTGTTATTTGTAAAAATCCGAATTTCGGGGACTTCTCTGTAAATCGCAATAATTTCCGAGGGTTTATTTGCAAAAATCTGAATTTTCAGGACTTTTTTGTAAATCTGATTTCTTTCGGGGTATTATTTGCAAAAATTCAAAATCCGGGGGGTTAAATATAAAAAAGTAAGTTTTTTGAGGGTATATGTAAAATAACCGAGGGTAAAATCGGAATTTTTTGGTAAAATTTTGATTAAATAATAATCAGGGGGCTGTGGGTAAATATGGGCGAATTTGAGGAATGAGGGTAATTACGGAAATTACGGGGGATTTACCGTAATTAAGACTAATTACGGGAGTCACACGTAATTATCCCTTCAAAATACACCAAACAACAAGTAGTCACTTTGAAATGACCGCTCTCATAGATAATTAGAACAATTCATAAGTAAAATTAAATATATGAAATATGGTTTATTTTCTACATAAAGAAGTAGATGGAAATACTGGGACACCGTGTATTTGCTTGCTTGATTTCCACCTATGCTAATGAAGAGGATGGACTCGGATAAGCGGCTTTGTGCCTATCGAAACCCTAATTGCTTCACCAGAATTGTGTGCGCTATTGAGTAGTGTAGACTAATTGCTTGCTGAATGGGATGCACTGGCCGTGCCAAACGAAAAACATAGTTATGCTCATATCTTGTTAAATTCTCCAATTTCAGCATAAATATACAAGTTTTTCGAGTTCTTTACTTGGAATAGAAAGTCGAGAATTCCAGCTCCTCCAAAAGCGAAGTTGATGCCTTTGAGGCACTCGTCGGTTCCATTGCTGCCGGAGTTTATGCGAAAATATGCTACCGACAAAGAAAACCCTAGCTTCTCCGCCGTCACGTCAGAAGAGAAAGCGAATGAAAATGTGCATCCAAGTCTGATCTCAAACTCGAAATCCTGGTGGCGCGGAGAGAGGGGAAGAAGAAGAACAGTGTTTGTACAAAGCTCTTTCGGTTGGTTTAACCGTTGTTTTTTTTTTTTTTTAAAAAAAAAAATTTAATTGTTTGCATGTGTACCTTATACACAGCATGAAATTTGAATTATATCTTTATTGATAACACCCAATATTCACATTAAATCTATTATAGCTGTTTTTAACCATTCATTAACCCTTCGTCTATTTTTTTTTTCAGAACTTACAAGCATAATATTCTAAAATGAATCAGAGTATAAGCTCGGCTGCATAATTAAGAAAATATAATCCTAGGAAAAAGAAAAGGAGTCGGGGTTTGCATTGAAATGGCAACGTAGAGGGGTGTCTTTCTCTTTATTTGCATTGAAATATAATCCTATTGATTTTGTTGATGACTACTATACTCTGGAGACATACAAAAGAGTATATGATGTTCCTGTCACTTCATTGCCAAGTAAGCAACTTTGGGTGTCTGTGCCAAATGCTTTACAAGTACTTCCTCAATGTTCAAGAAGACAACCTGGTAGGCCTAAGAAGAAAAGGATTAAGGATCCAATGGAAACATTAAGTAGAGCAATATATGCTTGCAGTAGATGTGGTCAGTTAGGACACAACAAGAGAGCGTGTAAAGAGCCTCTTGGACTGCAACAACAAATTGATGTTTCTGGATCTAGCAGTACTCAACAATCAGTGGGAAACCAATATGTTGGAGAACGTGGCAGGGGAAGAGGAAGAGGAAGGTCTACCGTAATGACTTCAAATTTTAGTATGCATTTACCATGTGAGTTTTTCTTTTAAAAACTTGACAATTATTTTTCTTATTTTATGTGATTTTGAAACAATACAATAATAAATGTGACTGTATTTTTTTGCAGGAAGTTCGTCAAATCTCTAGGATCAATTTTCATTGGGTAAACAGTCTTCTCGAAAATGATGATGATGTCATGTTGTTTGGTTATCATAACTATTGGTGCATTTTGTTTGCATGTACATATTTCTGCTAAATAGACTGGGGAGAGTTAGATGGCAAGGTTTTGGATTAGCGACTCAGGAGGAACTGTCATATCTTTTATTATCCACCTCTCTTTTGTTGAATGAGAAATGAGGAGTGTTATTTATGACACTTGTTTCATTAATGTATTTAAAAATTCTGATTTATAAGGAATAATCGAATGTTTCCTTTTTTTGGTTGAATATTGAAGGTTTGCTTTTGTTGGACAACAGCAAAACTTGTTATATTATTTTGTGTCTTGAACTTTCTAGCTGCTATTGCTATCTGATTACTGATTAGGCTATATTGTTCTAGCAAGCTACAAGTTTCTATTATTATTCTGATAGGCTATATGTTATAAAATCTCATGAATGATTGTCATTAATTAGGAAGTGGCTTTATTTATAAATAACTCCAAATTTTATTTATTTTATAAGTAAATTTTATAAATAAATCATCGAAGGTTTCAAAACTTAAAATTTAAAAATACAAATTTCATATTGTACATTTACAAATAGATTCCTTGATTTTTTTAAAAATAAAGTAATATTTTAATCATTTTTTATATTAAATTTCACGCAAAATACAGTGAAAGTTTAAAATTTTCAAATTTCAAATTATAAGTTTACTATTTTTTACATTTAAAAATAGACGACCACCTTTAATATTTTTCTTTATAAATACGTCCAAAATTTATTTATTTTATAAATAAATTTTACAAATAAGTCATCGAAGGTTTCAAAGCTTAAAATTTAAAATTACAAGTTTCATGTTGTACATTTGCAAATAGACCCCTTCAATATTTTTATTTATAAATAAGTCTATATTTTTAATCATATTTTAAATAAAATTTTACAAAAAAGACATTAGTGTTTTGTTCTATTTATAATTACAAATTTAATATTTATAAATTAAAAAATAGACCTTTAAATTTTTTTTTAAATTACTCTAAATTTTTTTAAAACTAATTTTTACATCTTTACATTAAAAATAGACCACCTTTAATATTTTTCTTTATAAATACGTCCAAAATTATTTATTTTATAAATAATTTTTACAAATAAGTCATCGCTTAAAATTTAAAATTACAAGTTTCATGTTGTACATTTACAAATAGACCCCTTCAATATTTTTTTTTATAAATAAGTCTATATTTTTAATCATATTTTAAATAAAATTTTACAAAAAAGACATTAGTGTTTTTTATATTTATAATTACAAATTTAATATTTATAAATTAAAAAATAGACCCTTAAATTTTTTTAAAAAAAATAACTCTAATTTTTTTAAAAAAAACTAATTTTTACAAATACACCCCTCGCCGGAGGCCCGACGGCGCGCCGGACGGCCAGCCGGCACGCGGCCGCGAACGGCCTCCGCACGCGGCCGCGAACGGCCTCCGCACGCGGGACGGAGGCCGAGGCCGGCGCGCCGGCACGCGGGCGCGGACGGCCAAGGCCGAGGCCGTTCCGCCCCCGCGTGCCGGGGACGGAGGCCGAGGCCGGCGCGCCGGCGTGCCGGGGACGGACGGCCTAGGCCTTGGCCGTCCGCGCCCGCGTGCCGGCGCGACGGCCTCGGCCTCGGCCTCCGCGTGCGGGGCGCCGGCCTCGGCCTCCGTCCCCGGCACGCGGGGGCGGAACGGCCTCGGCCGTCGCCGTCCGCGCCCGCGTTTCGGCGCGCCGGCGCCCCGGCCTCCGGCTCCGCTCCCGCCCGCCCGGCCTCCAGCTCCGCTCCCGCCGCCTGCCGCCGCCTCCCCGCATCCCGCCGCTTGCCGGCCATACCCCCGCGTCCCCCGAACCGCGCGACGGGGTGTATATTTGCAAAATCGAATTTCGGTGGGACTTTTCTGTAAATCAAATAATTTCAGGGTTTTATTTGCAATAAAATCTATTTTCGAGACTTGTTTGTAAATCTGATTTCTTTCGGGGTGTTACTTGCAAAAATCCGAATTTTCAGGACTTTTTTGTAAATCTGATTTCTTTCGGGGTGTTATTTGTAAAAACGCAAAATCCGGGGGGTTAAATATAAAAAAGTAAGTTTTTAGCGGGGTATATGTAAAATAACCGGGGGTAAAATCGGAATTTTTTGGCAAAAATTTGATTAAATAACAATCAGGGTAAATATGGGCGAATTTGAGGGCGGGGTAATTACGGAAATTACGGGGGGTTTACCGTAATTAAGGCTAATTACGGGGGTCACCCGTAATTATCCCAAGAAAATAATCTCCAAAGGAAAGTTTTTGCAATCCTCGCCGAAAAGACAATGGTGGTATTTTGAAAAGAAATCCCGCATAATTGAAGATCCGCTGCATACATGCCGAACAATCTCCCATCAGTCGGACTTCTAAAATCCCCACGTGTCCTTAAAAAAACACATCACGTCGACCCAACACTTGCCCAGCTCCTCTTTCCCCCCAACCCCTCCCCGCCCCCTCTCTCTCTCTCTCCCCGCCGCGAAACCCTAGCGCCGCCTCTCTCTCGATCCATCTCCAATGGCGGACGAGAATAGCTCCACCTCGGGCGCCGCCGGCGGAAGAGAAGACGAGCAGGTGGTGAACCCGTGGGAGGTGACGGCAAAGGATGGCAGCAAGATCGACTACGACAAGCTCATCGAGAAGTTCGGTTGCCAGCGCCTCGGCGGGGACCTCGTCAGCCGCGTCGAGAAGCTCACCGGACGCTCCGCCCACGTCTTCCTCCGCCGTGGCGTCTTCTTCGCCCACAGGTCCCAAACTCCCCTTCTTTTCTCTGACTTCTGTGTTACCAGATCTCATTTTTGCGTTTGTTTTCGTCAGGGATTTCAATGAGATTCTCGATTTGTATGAAAGAGGAGAAAAATTCTATCTTTATACGGGGAGAGGCCCTTCGTCGGAGGCTTTGCATTTGGGCCATTTGATCCCCTTCATGTTCACCAAGTAATGACAGTTTAATGTAGTTTTGGTTGATTTGTGCTGCGATTTGCTTCAAAAATGGCAAATTTGGCTAAGTTTGGTGGTTGCTGATTGCTTGGATATAGGTATTTGCAGGATGCGTTTAAAGTTCCTCTTGTGATACAACTTACTGATGATGAGAAATGCATGTGGAAGAGCCTCTCGGTTGAGGAGAGCAAGAGGCTTGCGAGGGAGAATGCGAAAGACATCATTGCATGTGGTTTTGACATCACAAGGACCTTCATCTTTTCAGATTTTAATTATCTGAGCGGGTATTCTGCGAGCTATCTTCCATTCTTAATATGATACTGAATTGAATTGTTTGTTGCAATATGCAAGCTAATACGTAAATGATTCTTTGATATTTTTGTATAATGTGCAGTTGTTACCTTTAAGAATATTGTTGCTTTTAACTGTTAACTTTAGCTGGAGATAAGTAGAACATCATCAGTTTAAGTCTCAGAACCTACTAAGAAAACTGGACTCCAATACTTTGTGCCATACGATGGTTTTATTCAAGTACATCGTAAATAATGTTAAATTAATGCATTGCATTTGCATGCTAGTTTGAATCAACTTAGTTGAATATATCATTTCATGATCAATATATATATGCTTATAGGCTATAAAATGTACTGATGCTTTGAATGTTTCTTTTCAGATCATTCTATGAGAACATGGTGAATGTTGCAAAATGTGTCACATTCAATAAGGTGAACCTATTGCACTTATCAAGTGAAACACTGAGTATTCTCCTCATTGATGAATGCACCTTTATTAGCATTACACAAATGCAATATTGTTGCTATGCAGGTTGTTGGAATATTTGGCTTCACACCTGAAGACCACATAGGGAAAATTTCATTCCCGCCTGTTCAGGTTATGTCACAACACCTCTGCAGATAAGTTGCTTTTAGGCTTGCTGTTACATGCCCTCCTATTTGTGTGTGCTTGATACTGCCTGAATATTGGCCCAAAGATTTGGGTTTGTCTGATAGTCGATGCCATTCAACTGCAGGCAGTCCCATCATTTGCTACTTCATTTCCACATCTCTTCTCTGGCAACAACAGCAAAAATCTTCGTTGCTTAATACCATGTGCAATTGACCAGGTGCTTTGTTATCATACTGTTTGAGAAACACTCTTTTGTTTTGATAAACATGTGTGAGCATTTTTTTAAATAGGTTGCTTGACCCTTGGATGCTGTTTCATTTATTTTCAGGATCCTTACTTCAGAATGACACGAGATGTTGCTCCAAGAATTGGCTACCATAAACCTGCATTAATTGAGTCATCTTTCTTTCCTGCACTTCAGGTAGATTAGGAAGGACTGCACATGGCATTCTTTATGGTTGTAGTAGTATCTAGATCAGTACTTGATGTGGCCATCTTGCTAACTATCAACTCTGATAGAGTGTTGTTCTGCTTTATGATAATCCGCTTTGTGAAGCATCTATTCTCCTATGGTCTTTCTAATGCTGGATATCAACAGGGAGAGACTGGAAAGATGTCTGCTAGTGATCCAAATTCTGCAATATATGTGACGGATTCTCCAAAAGACATAAAGAATAAGGTTGGCTTGCACCTCCATTTTATTTATTTATTTACTTATTTATATTTTTGGGATGGACATGTCAGATGCTAACATTTATTGCATAATAGCTTGTTCGCATGCCATATTGGAATTTTTTGGTTGTTTCTAATACAAGGCCAATCTTATCCAGGTTTTTATCGTAGGAGTAAACTGTTCTTATATATTGTCTAACTATAGTGACTGGGTCAGCATGAAACAAAATAGAGCAGATGAACAAGCTGCTGCACTGTTTATTGGCTGCTTTTACGTGTAGAGAACAAGATGAACCTCTAGATATGATTGATAGTTCTTCCTAGAATTAAGTGATTGATAGTTGAACTTGCTTAATTCAGTCTCTTCAGTTCTTACTGTCCCCTTGCTTACTTGAAGAAATTCCATACAATGTTGGATCTATTCCTATAAAAAAATCAGTACACACATAACAGTTGAAGGTTATTTTCATTAGGTAGCCAGTGAAAGGCAGGTCCAGCCCAAACATCTTAAAGCCTGGTGGCTGATAGTTTTGAAGTAAAAGAAATTTGAGCTTGATGGTGAGAGATTTCTCTAACAAAATAAACTAATAAATTCTCAAAAATGAAGATGTTTATTTTATGCCATATGAAGGTGAATCTGAAAGGTGTGGCAGGTGAATTGCTGAATATTGAGCGTAACCTGAGGAAATTGGAACTGTGTGGCTTGCTTACCTACCTGATGACTTTTGTCCTTTGTTATTGCGTATCATTTTACATAAGTCCCATTTTATTTGTTAAAACTATTGAAGATTGTAAACGATCATGCTTGGAGATAAAGTTTTCATCATGTTATCCTGCAAAATGCAGTTTATTTAATGTGAAACCACAGTAGAATGGGTGATTGATGTAACAGAATGATATGCTGGGTGCTTGATATTATGGTCGGTACTCTTCAAAGCGGTTAGAGAAACTTGGTTTGTCTTTGTTTTTCACACTAAAGTACTAAAACACTGTTTGTCTCTTAACTATATCACATTTGCTTTCATATTTATAGCAAATTCAACAAAACAAGAGACAATGCTGTCACTATTTCTCTTGTCATCGTCCTCTAAATGTTGTCTTTGCGGTGTATATTCGAGTTCAAAAAAAAAATTTATACATGACTTTCAAACATTTGTGTTTAATTGCACAAGTATTCTTGTATTGATGGAAATTTAGAGGCTTATAAGGGAAATTCATTGTGGACATAGTCCTGCATATGTCTAGTATCATTAAATTTCCTGATCAAGGACCAGTGTTAATGCTTTCACTTTTTCCTTTTTTTAGGTAAATAGGTATGCTTTCTCTGGTGGACAGGATTCTGTTGAGAACCACAGGAAATTTGGAGCAAATTTAGAGGTACAGGTTTATCTCTTTTCGATTCAATATTAGTGCGACTATGCAGTTTTTGAGTT
>RXID01014519.1:0-47170 GCA_005019695.1 Trichopus zeylanicus subsp. travancoricus
GCTAGTAGTAGTAGTTGGAGCAGTAGTAGCAGTAGTTGCGGTAGCCATAGTAATAGAAGCAGTAGTAGCAGTAGTAGTAGTTGCAGTAATAGCAACAGTTGCAGCAGTAGAAGTAGCAGTAGTTGCAGTTGTAGAAGTAGTAGTAAGAGAAGTAATCGTAGTAGTAGGACAAGTAGTAGTAGTTGTTATAGTTGGAGAAGTGAAAGTAGTAGAGGTAATAGTAGTAGTGAAAGTCGTAGTAGTAGCAGTGGTTGTAAAAGTAGTTGTAGTAGCAGTTGCAGTAGTAGTACAAGCATTAGTAGGAGCAGTAGTAGTAATAGTAGTAGTAGAAGCAGTATTTGCAGTAGTGGCAGTAGCAGTAGTAATAGTATTAGTAGTAGCATTATTAGCACTAGTAGTAGTAGTAATAGCAGTTGAAGGAGTAGCAGCGTAGTAGTATAAGTGTTAGTAGTAGTAGTATTAGTAGCCGCAGTAGTAGTAGTAGTAGTAGTAGCAATAGCATCAGTAATATCAGTAGTAGTGGTCATAGTAGTAGTAGTAGTAGTAGCTGGACTTATTGCGGTTGCAGTAGCCATAGTAGAAGTAGTAGCAGTCATAGTCGCGATTGTTGTAGAAGTAGAAGTAGTAGTAATAATAGTAGCAGCAGTAGTTGTTCTAGTAGAAGTAGTAGTAGCAATAGTTGTAATAGTAGAAGTAGCAGTAATTGTAGTTGTTGTGGCAGCAGTGATAGTACTAGGAGGAGAAGACGTAGTAGTAGCAGTTGTTGTAGTAGCAACAATATTAGTAGTAGTGGTTATTGTTGCAGTTGTAGTAATAGTAGCAGTAGCAGTAGCAGTTGCAGCTACAGCATTAGTAGCAGTAGGAATAGTAGTCGTAGTAGTAGTAGTATTAGCAGTTGTTGTCGTAGTAGCAATATGAGTATTAGGAGGAGGAGGAGGAGGAGTAGTTGTCGTAGAAGTAGCAATATTAATAGTAGCAACTGTAGTAGTAGGTGTAGAAATAGTAGTTGTAGTTGTAGCAGTAGTAGTAGGGGGAGTAGTAGTAGCAGAAGTAGCAGTAGTAGCAGTAGTAGAAATAGCTGTAGTAGTAGTAGCAGTAGTAGAAATAGCAGTAGTAGTAGTAGCAGTAGTAGAAGTTATAGCAGTAGTTATAATAATTGGACTAGTAGTAGCTATAGTTGTAAAAGTTGTAGTTGTTGTAGTAATAGTAGGAGTAGCTATAGCAGTAGAACCATGAGTAGTTGCATTAGTTGTAATATTGGTAATAGCAGTAGCAATAGTAGCAGTAGTGGTAGTAGTAGAAGTAATTGTGTTAGCAGTAGTAGCAACAGCAGTAGTAGCAGTAGAAGCAGTAGAAGCAGTAGCAGTGTAGTAGTAATAGAAGTAGTAGCAGTAGTAATAGTTGTTATAGTATTAGTAGTAGTAGCGCAGCAGCAGCTGAAGTAGTAGTAGTAGTAGCAGTCTAAGTATTAGTAGTTGTAGTAGTCGTATTAGATGTAGTAGTAGTATTTGGTGTAGTAGTAATAGCAATAGCAAACATAGTTGTAGTAATAGGTGTATCAGTAGTTGTATTAGCAGTAGCAACTGTAGAAGCAACAATAGTAGTAGTAGTAGTAATAGCAGCAGTAGTAGTTTTAGTCGTGGTAGTAGTAGCAATAGTAGTAGTGCGAGGAGGAGGAGTACTAGTAGTTGCAATTGTTCTACTTGGGTAGTACTATTAGTATTAGTAGTAGGAGGAGGAGTAGTAGTACTAGTAGTAGCGTAGTAGGAGTTGGAGTTGTAGTAGTAGTTGCAATAGTAGGCATAGTTGTAGCAGCAGCAGCAGCAATAGTAGTAGTAGTAGTAGTAGTAGCAGTAGTAGTAAAAGTAGTAGTTGGAGAGGTTGTGGTAATAGTAGTAGTAATAGTAGTAATAGTTGTAGCATCAGATGTAGTAGTATTACTATATTTAGCTGTAGTCGTGGTAGTACGAGTTTGAGTAAGAGTAGTCATAGAAGTAGTGGTAGTTGTAGTAGAAGTAGTAGTAGTAGTAATCACAGTAGTTTGAATAGGAGAACTAGTAGTAGTAGTAGTCGTAGGAGGGTAGGAGTTGGAGTAGGAGTGGAAGTTGTAGTAATAGTGGTTGCAGTAACAGTAGTACTATTGGTAGTAATAGTAGTAGTAGTTGTTGTTATTATAGTCATAATAGCAGTATTAATAGTATTCAGAGTAGGAATAGTAGGAGTAAGAGTAATAGTAGTAGGCGTAATAGTAGTAGTAGAAATAATAGTAGTAATAGTAGTAGTAGTAGTAGAAGTAATAGTAGTAACTACTACTACAACTACTACTATGACTAGTGCTACTTCTACTACTACTACCTCTACTACTACTATTGCAACTACTCCTACCACTACTGCTACTGGTACTAGTACTCCTACCACTACTACCACTACTACTACTACAATAACTACTACTCTTATTGCTACTGATATTATTACTACTACTACTACAACAACAACTACTACTGCTACTACTTCTTCTACTACTAGTACCACCACTTCTACTAGTGCTGCTGCTACTACTAATGTTGCTAGTACGATAACTACTACTACTATTATTGCTACTACTACTATTGCTACTGTAACTACTTCTATAACTACTACTACTACAACTACTACTAATGCTACTCCTCATACAACAACTCCTACTACTGCTAATACCACTACTCCTACTAGCACTACTACTGCAACTATAACTTCTAGTAGTTGTACTACTACTATTTCTGCTACTATTTGTACTCCAACCACAACCATTACTCCGAGTAGTACAACTACTACCACAACTCTTACTACTACTTCTACTCCAACTTCTAATACTACTACTTCTGCTACTACAACAACTACTACTACTCTTAGTACTACTCCTACTCCTAGTACTACTCCAATTACTACTACTACTACTGCTATAATAACTACTACTACTACTGCTACTGATACTACAACTACTCCTACTACTAGTACTGCTACTACTACTACTATTCCCATTACTACAACTTCTGCTACTACTACTATTACCACCATCACTGCTACTACTGCAACAAATACTACAACTACTATAACTACCTATATAACAAGTAATACTACTGCTACTACTATTGTGACTACTGCTACTTCTATTATTGTTATGAGTACTACTGTTACTACTGCTACTAAACCAATTGTTGCTACTATTGCTACAACAACTATAATAACTACTACTACTACTACAGCTACTACTACTGTTATTACTACTATGACTGCTACTACTACTGCTACTACTACTACTACTACTTCTTCTACAATTATTGCTACTACTCCCACTACTTCTACTACTAATACTACTGCTACTGCTATTACTAGTATTGCTTTTACAACTACTTATTGTACTACTGCTACTACTTCAGCTACTACAACTACTGCTCCACAACTACTAGTACTAGCACTACTACTACTACTACTCCTGCTACTGTTACTACTACTCTTGCTACTGCTACAACTACTAGTACTACTACACTATTCCTACTCCTACTACTACAACTCCTCCTAGTACTACTTGCACCACAACTCCTACTCCGGCTACAACTACTATTGCTACTACATCTACTACTATTACTAATATTGCTGCTGCTACTACTATTATTGCTACAACATCTACTAATGCTGCTACGACTACTACTACTGCTATTACTACTACTCCTCCTCCTCCTACTACTACTATTATGACTATTACTACTCCAACTCTAACTATTGATCCTACTACTACTACTACTATTTCTATTGCTGCACCTGCTACTGGTTTTACTACTACTCCCATTATTACTTCTGTTGCTGCTACAACAAGCACTATTACTACTGCTTCTATTATTACTAGTACTACTACTAATACTTATTCTACTACTACTACTACCACCACCATTACTACTACTACTATTACTACAACTACTACTACGACTGCTACTACTACAACTACTACTATGATGACTACTACTACTGCCACAAAAATAAGTACTATTATTATTATTGCTAATACTACAACTCATGCTGTGTCTACTATACTACATACTATTACTACTGCTACTACTACTATTGCTACTATTGCTACTACTACTACTCCAATTAGTACTACTACTAGCACTACCACTCCTAGTAGCTCTACTCATAATATTACTACAGCTAAGTACTACTCCTACTCCTACTACTACTACAACTCCTACTAGTACTAGTACTACTGCTACAACTTTTACTACTACTACTACCCAAACCAATACTATTTCCACTGCTACTACTACTACAACAACTGCTACTACCATTGGTACTACCACCTACTTCTACTCATACTACTACTTTGACTACTACTACTACTATTGCAACAACTACTACTACTGTTGTTGTTGCTGCAGCAACTACTATTCCTACTACTCCAATGACTACTAATGCTACTGCTGCTCTACCGCTACTACTGCTTCCACTACTACTACAACTACTACTGCAACCACTACTACTACTGGTGCAAAGAAAACTGCAACTATTATAACTACTATAGCTACCTCTACAACAACAACAACCACAACTACTACTATTATTACTACGAAAACTGCTACTACTACTACAACTATTATTACTACTATTACTGCTAGTACTAATACTACTACGACTACTGCTACTACTGCTACTGCTGCTGCTGCTACTGCTAGTACTATTGTTACTACTATTATTACTACTACTACTACTATTATTACTACTACTACAACTACCACCACTACTACTATCGCTACTACTGCTGCAACTGCTACTACTGCTACTATTACTCGCACTATTGTTACGGCTACTGCTTCTACTGCTACTGCTACTACTACAACTTCTGCTACTGCTACTTCTACTACTACTGCTGTTGCTGCTACTCTCGCTACTACAGCTACTACTTCTCTCGCTACTACAGCTACTACTTCTCTCGCTACTACAGCTACTACTTCTCCTACTACTACGACGACAACCGCTACTACTACTTCTGCTACTACTGCATCAACATCTGCTACTACTACTGCTACTACTGACACTATTCCAACTACTACTCCTCCTCCTCCTATTACTACTACTACTAATATAATTGCTGCTACTACTTCCGCTACTACTACTATTGCTACAAATATTCCTACTAGTACTACTACTACTACTACTACTACTACTATTACAACTACTACTATTACAACGACCACTACTACAACCTCTACTACAACTATAGCTATTACAACTACCCCTACTACTACTGCTTCATCTACTACTACTACTACTAATACTACTATTACTAGTACCACTATTACTCTTAATACTATAATTACAACTACTGTTGTAACTACTACTATCACTACTACTACTACCAGTACTACTATCACTACGACTACTACTACTACTACAACTACTTCTCCTACTGCTACTGCAAGCACTACTACAACAACAAAACCAACTGCTTCTGCTGCTACTACTACTACAACTACTACTACTGTTACTATACTACTATAACTGTTGTTGTTGCTACTACTACAACTGTAGCTGCTACTACTACTAGTACTTGTATTCCAACTACTACAACTACTTTTATTCCTTCTAGTACTACTACCACTATTGCAACTCTTACAACTACTCTTGCTCCAACTTCTACTCGAGCTACTACTCCTACTACTATTGCCGTTACAACAACTACTATTACTACTTTTGTTACTGCTACTACTACTTTTGATGTTGCTGCAGCTACTACTACTATTAATACTATTATTGCTGCTAGTGCTGCTACTACTAAAATTACAACAACTACTACTATTGTTGATACAACTATTACACAATACTAATCCTACTACTACTACTACTACTACTTCTCCTGCACCTATTCATACTACTACTCTTTCCACTACTCTGACAACCACTACTACTTATGCTACAACAACTACAACTATGATAACTACTTCTGATGCTACTATTAATATGACTACGACTACTACAACTCCTTTAACTTCTTCTACTAGTTCTACTACTACAACTACTACTTCAACTGCTATTATTGCTACCATTATGGCTACTACTATTGCTACTACTACTATTACAACCAATCCTAACACTCCTACCACTGCTACAACTTCTATTACAACAACAACTACTACTACTACAAGCACTACTACAAGTATTACTGCTATTACTACTACTACTGCTACTGCTATAAGTACTACTACTAATATTATTACTAATGCTGCTACTGCTGCTAATACTACTACTACTACTAATACTACTATTACAACTACAACTACTCGTACAACTGCTACTAATACTACTACTACTATTACTGCTTATGCAGCGTCTGCTACGACTACTACTACTCCTACTACTCCTACTACGCATACTACTATTACTACAGCTACTACTACCGCTACTACAACCACCACCGCTACTACTACTATTACTACTACTTCTACTGTTGGTGCTCCTACTACTACAACTACTACTATAGCTACAACAACTACTACTACCAGAAGTGCTACTATTGCTACTCTAGCTACTACTACAACTATAACTACTACTACTACAAATACAACTATTATTGCTACAACATTACAACTTCTGTAGTAGCTACTACCACAACTATTACTACTAAGACTGCTACTACTATTTTTGCTACTTCTACAACTAACGCTACTATGCTACTACTACTATAGCTACTGCTACTTCTACTACTGTCACTACTATTGCCACAACTACTATTGCTAGGGCTTCTACCACTTCTGCTACTACTGCTACTTTTAATACTAGTAGAACTACAACTAATACCATTCCTACTACTGCAATTGCTATCACTACCACTGCTGCTTCTACTACTACCTCTACTACTACTGCTATCACTGCTATTTTTACTACTACAATGCTACTATTACTACTAGTACTATTACAACCACCGCTACTACTGTTGCTACTGCTATTGCCACTATTACTACTACTACTACTACAACAACTAATGCTACTAATACTATTACCGCTACTGCTACAACTGCTATTGCTACTACAAATACGACTACTACTGCTACTAAAACTATAACTACTACTTTTCCCACAATAACAACAGCTACTCCTCCCACTAGTAGGACTGCTGCTATTACTACAGCTGCTACAACTACTTCTATTGCTACTACTATTACTACTAATACTACTACTACCTCTTCTACTGCTACTGCTAAAACTACTATAATAACTACCATTACTACAACTACTACTGCTTCTGCTGCTACAGCTATCGCTACTACTACCACTATTACTACTACTACTGCTGCTACTCCTAATATAGCTACTGCTACTACTACTACTAATAGTACTACTATTGCTACTACTTCTACTCATACTGCTGGTGTTGCTACTTCTGCTACAACTACTACTATTGCTGCTGCTACTAATACTATTGCTACTACTACTACTACTATCACTAGTTCTGCAACTGTTGCCTGTTGCTACTACTACTAGTAGTCCAACCACGACTACTACTACTCCTAGTATTATTTTCGCAACTGCTACTACTTTTTTCCTAGTACTATTACTTTTGCAACTAGTACTGCCACTACTACTATTATTACTACTACTACTACAATAATGAGTACAACTACTACTACTACAACTTCTACAACTACTGCTAATGCTACCACTACTACCAGTACTACGATTATTATTATTACTACTACTAGAACAACTATTACTACTGCTACTATTGATTCTGGTGCTACAACTACTACTACTGCTGCTGTTTCTACTACTTCTTGTCCTAATGCGGCTACTACTGTTGCTACAACTTCCTAATCCTACTGTCGCTACTACTACTACTGCTCCATCTAGTACTACTAGTGCTACTTCTATACTACCACTCCTACTACTTATCATACGACTACTATTGCTAGTTCTACTACTACTACTTCTTCTACTAATACTGCTACTACTATTGCTACAGCTACAACTACTATTATCGTTGTTGCTATTGTTGCTAATACTACTACTACTACGACTGTTACTACTACAACTACTATCACTACAACTACTAGTTCAACAACTATCGCTGCTACTACTATTGCTACTAATGCAACTACTACTATTGCTACAGCTACTACTACTACTAATACTGCCACTAATGCTACTGCTACTACTACTACTTTAACTACTACAACTTCTTATCGTACAGCTGCAGCAGCTACTATTGCTACAACTGCTATTACTCCTAGTAGTGCTAATACTTCTACTACTACTGCAACTACTACTATAAGGTCTACTACTACTACTCATACTACTACTACTGTCAATGCTACTAATACTTCATTTCCTACTATAATTACTTTTGCCACTAGTACTTCTACTACTACTACTTCTCTTACTACTACCAATGCTACTAAGACAACGACCACAACAATTACTACAACTACTACTGCTACTACTACTAATGCTACCACTATACGATTGCTAATACAACAACAACTATTGCTATTATTACTACAACTACTACTACTACAACTACCACTACTACTGCTACTATTTATTTTGCTGCCTTAATTACTACTACCACTTCTACTACTACTACTAATGGTACCACTACTATGACTGCTAGTATTGCTACTACTATAGCTATTGCTACTACTACTACTACTTCTTCTTAATACTACTACTACAACTACAACAACGACAACTACTGCTACTACTACTAAAACTACTACTACTATGAATGTTACTAATAGTACTACAGCTACTATTAGTACTACTATTACTATAACTATGGCAATTATTACAACTACTACTATTACACCTTCTACCTATACCACTATTACTACATTTAATTCTCCTTGTGTTATTACCACTGCTACTTCTACTATGACAACTACCACTACTATGGCAGCTATTGTTATTGCTGCGACTTAACTGCAACTACTACTACTCCTGCTTCTACTGCTACAACTACTCCTAGCCCAACTACCAAACAAACTAATACTAGTTCTACTGCTACTACTACTCTTATCGCTACTACTACTTTTGCTACTATTGCTACTATTGCTACCATTGACATTCATGCCCTTGCTGCAACCGCTGCTATTACTACTACTACACCTGCTACTACTACATATACTACTACGACTGCGAATACCACTACTACTATACCACTACCACTACTAGCACTACTACTACTTCAATGACAACTACTACTCCTACTACTACTACTACTCTTGCTTCTACTACTACGATAATGACTACTACTACTATTACTATTGCAATAACTATTACTACTAGGACTACTGCTGCTGCTGCTGCTGCTACTATTGCTATTACTAATACTACTGCTGGTGGTGGTGGTGCTACTACTACTACTATTACCACACCTGCTACTACTTTTACTACTACTACTACTACTAGTACTACTACTATTGCAATTACTTTTGCAACTACTACTACTTCTAACACTATTGTAACTAATGCTACAAATGCTACTATGACAACTATTACTGTGGCTACTACTACTAGTACTACTACTACTGCTACTGCTGATGCTGCTACTCCTACAGCCACTTGCTACTACTACTACCACTACTTTTACAACTATAACAACTAGGACTACAACTACTATACTACTACTACTACTACTACTATAGCTTCTACTACGGCTACTATTGCTACTGCTACTACTTCTACTACTACTACTACTACAGCTTCTACTACTGCTGCTATTGGTATTGCTACTACTACTGCTACTGCAGTAGTAGTCGTAGTAGTAGGTATAGTAGTAGCAACAACAACAGTAGCAGTAGTAGTAACAGTAGCAGTAGTCAAAGCTATAGAAGTAGTAGTAGCTCAATTAGTAGTGGTAGCTATGGTACTAGAAGTAGTATTTGTAGTGGTAGTGACAACAGCAATAGCAGTAGTCGTAGCAGTAGAAGTAGTTGTTACAGTAGTGGCAATAGTAGCTATAGCAATAGTAGTAGCTGTAGTAGTAGGTACAGTAGTAGCAATAGTAACAACATCAGTAGTAGTATTAGCAGTAGCAATAGTACTTGTTATGACAATAGTAGTAATAGTAGTAGTAGCAGCAGCGATATTAATAGTAGTGATCATAGCATTAGTGGTAGTATTAGCCGCAACAGTAGTAATAGCAGTCATGGCGGTAAGAGAAATAGTAGCTATAGTGCTAGTAGTAGTAGCAGTAGCAGTGGTTGTAGCAGTAATAGCAGTAGCAGTAGCAGTAGGAGGAGTTGTTGTTGTTGTTGTAGTAGTACTCACAACTACTGCAGAAGCAACCATAGTAGTGGTGGTAGTTTTAGTTATTGAACTAGTACAAGTAGTAGTTGTAATAGTAGTAAAATTAGTAGTTGTAACTGTAGTAGTAATAGTAGTGTTAGTAGTAGTAGTAGAAGAAGTAGTAATAGTAGTATTAGTGTTAGTAGCAGTGGTAATACTAATAGTCGCAGTAGCAGTGGCAATAATTATAGTAATAGTAGTAGTAATACTTCTAGTAGTATTAGTAATAGTAGTAGGAGTTGAAGTACTTGTAGTAGTAGTAGTAGTACTGGTACTAGTAGAAGTTATAGTTGTAGTAGTAGTGGTGGTAGAAGTAGTAGTTGGTGTTGTTGTAGTTGCTATAGGAGTTTGAGTAGGAGTAGTAGTAGGGGTAGTACTAGTAGTAGCAACAATAGGAGTTCGAGTAGGACAAGTTGAGGTATTAGTAGCCAGTAGTAATAGTAGTAATAATAATAATGATAATAGTACTAGTAAAAGTTGTTGTAGTAGTAGTAGCAGTAGTAGTAGGACTTGTAGTATAAGTAGTAGTAGTAGTGGTAGCTGTAGTAGTAGTTGTTGTTGTAGTGGATCATGTGGTATAAGTAGTAGTATTAGTAGTAGTTATTGTAGTAATAGTTGTAGAAGTAGTATTAGTATAATTATTAGTAGTAGTAATAATAGTAATAGTAGGAGTTGGAATGGGAGTAGCTGTAGGAGTAATTGTACTTGGAGTTGTCGATCTACTAGTAGTAGTAGTTGTTGTAGTAGTAGTTATTATTGTTTGTGTTATAGTATGAGTTGGTGTAGAAGTAGCAGTAGGAGTATATGTTGGTGTAGGAGTAGTGGTAGTAGTATTAGTAGTAGTAGAAGCAGTAGTAGTATTAGCAGTAGCAGTAGTTGTTGCATTAGTAGTAGCATTTATAGTAGTAGTAGTATAGTAGTAGTAGAAGTGGCAGCTGTAGTGGCAATAGTAGCAGTAGCAGTAGTAGTGGAATCTGTAGTAGTAGTAGTGGCATCTGTAGCAATAGTAGCAGTGATAGTAGTAGCGTTAGCAATAGTAGTAGCAATAGCAGTAGCAGCAACAGTTGTAGTAGTAGGGCAAAGTACTAGAAGTTGTTGTAAGATTATTAGTAGTAGTAGGAATAGGAGTAGTAGTAGTTGTAATTACAGAAGTAGTAGTAGCGGTAGTGGCAGTAGTTGTGGTAATAGTAGTAGTTGTAGGATTAGTAGCAGTTGTAGCATTAGTAGTTGTAGTAGTAGGAATAGTAGTGACAGTAGAAGCCGTAGTAGTAGTAGTAGAAGTTATAGTCATAGTCGTTGTTGTACTTGTAGTAAAAGCAGTGCTAGTTGTAACAGTAGTAGTATTAGTAGTAGGTGTAGTAGTAGTAGATGTAGTAGTAATAGTAGTACTAGTAGTAGTAGTACTAGTAGTAGTAGTACTACTAGTAGTAGTAGTAGTAGTAGTAATAGTAGAATTTGTAATAGCAATAGTCGTGGTAGCAGTAGCCATAGTAGTAGTAATGACAAAAGCATTAGTAGTAGGAGAAATAGTAATAGTAGTAGTAGTTGTTGTTGTTGTATTAGTAGTAGTAGAAATTGTAGCTGTAGTAGTAGCAGTAGTAACAGTGGAAGAAGTAGGAGCCATTGTAGTAGTAGCAGTTGTAGTAGTGGTAGCTGTAGTAGCAGTTATAATGGGAGCAGCAGTAAATATAGTAGTGGTAGTAGGAGTTGTAGTGGTAGCAGTAGTAGTAACAGTAATAAGTGAAGTAAAAGTAGTAGTAGTAAAAAAAGTAGTAGTATTAGTACTAGTAGTAGTTGTAGTAGTATTAGTTGTAGTAGAAGCAGATATAGCAGTAGTTGTAGCACTACTAGTGGCATAAGTAGTAGTTGTGGGTGTAGAAGTGGCAGCAGCAGCAATAGTAGTTTTAGTAGTAGCAATAGCAGTAGGAGCAGTTGTAGTAGTAGCAGTTGTAGTAGTGGTAGCGGTAGTAGCAGTTATAATGGGAGCAACAATAGCTGTAGTAGTGGTAGCAGTAGTAGTAATAGTAATAAGTGAAGTAAAAGTAGTAATATTAGTACTAGTTGTAGTTGTAGTAGTATTAGTTGTAGTAAAAGCAGATATAGTTGTAGTTGTAGCACTACTAGTGGCATAAGTAGTAGTTGTGGGTGTAGAAGTAGTAGCAGTAGCAATAGTAGTTGTAGTAGTAGCAGTAGCAATGGTAGCAGTAGTAGCAATAGTAGTAGTAATAGTAGTTGTAGTAGTAGCAGTAGCAATAGTAGTAGCAATAGTAGTAGCAGTAGTTACAGTAGTTGTAGCAGTAGTTGCAGTAGTTGTAGCAGTAGTAGCGTTAGTAGTAGCAATAGTAGCTACAGTAGCAGTATCAGTGGCTGTAGTTGTAATAGTAGTCATAGTAGTAGTAGTAGTAGTAGCAATAGTAGTTGCATTAGTAGCAGCAGCAGCAGCAGTAGTAGCAGAAGTAGCATAGTACTAGTAGTAGTAGAAGTAGTTGTAGAAATAGTAGTATAAGTAGTAATAGTAGCCATAGTAGTAGTAGTAGCAGTATCAGTAGTAGTAGCAGCAGTAGTTGCAATAGGTGTAGTAGCAGCAGCAGCAGGAGTAGTGATAGCAGTAGTAGAAGCAGCCATAGTAGCTATTGAAGTTATAGCAATAGTTGTAGTAGTTCTAGTAGTACTAGGGTAGTAGTAGTAATAGCAGCAATAGTAGATGCACTAGTATTAGAAGAAGTAGTAGTTGTTGTAGTGGTTGTAGTAGTAGCACCAATATTAGTGGTTGTATTAGTGGTAGCGGCAACAACGGTAGTAGTAGTAGCAGTTGCAGTAGTAGCAGTACTAGCAGCTATAGCAGTAGTCGTTGTAGCTCTAATTATAGTAGTAGTAAAACTAGTAGAAATAATAGCAGTAATAGTAGGAGAATTAGTAGTAGTTGGAGAAGAAGTAGTAGTAGCAGTAGTTGTATTAGTTAGAGAAGTTATAGCAGTTGTAGCAGTAGTAGTAGGAGTGGTAGGTGTGCTAGCAATCGAAGTAGCAATAAAAGTAGCAGAAGTAGTAGTGGAAGTAGTAGTAGTAGTAGTGGTAGTAATATAATTAGTATTAGTGTTAATAGTATTAGTAATAGTAGTATTGTAGTGATAGTGTTAGTCGTGTAAATATTTTTAGTAGCGGATGTTGTAGTAGTAGTAGTATTAGCAGTAGTAATTATAGTAGCCGTGTTAGTGGTGATAGTAGTAGGAGTAGTAATAGAAGTAGCCATAGAAGTAGCCATTGTAACAGCAATAGTAGTAGTTGCAGTAGTTGTAGAAGTAGTAGAAGTAGTAGTAGCAGTATTAGTAGTAGCAATAGTAGTGGGAGAACTATTAGTAGTAGCAGTAGTAGCAGTAGTAGCAGTAGCAACAGAAGTAGTACTAGTAGTATGGGTAGTTGTAGTAATAGTAGCATAAGGAGTAGTAGTTGTACTAGTAGTAGTAGCAGCAACAACAACAACAGTAGCAATAATATTAACATGAGTAGTAGAAGTAATAGTAGTAGTAGTAATAGCAGCAGCAGCAGCAGCAGTAGCAGTAGTAATAGCATCAGTTGTAGTAGTAGTCGGAGCTATAATAGTAGTAGATGTTATAGTAGGAAAAGTAGCAAACATAGAAGTAGTAGTAACAATGGTTGAAATTGTAGTTGTGATAGTAGTAGTGGTAGTTGTTGTAGGGGTAGTAGTAGAAGAAGAAGAATAAGAAGTAGTAGTTGTTGTAGCAATAGTACTAGTAATAGGAGAAGTTATAGGAGGAGTAGTAGTAGCGACAACAGCAATAGTAGTAGTAGTAGTAGTAGTAGCAGTGGTAGTAGTAGTAGTAGCAACAATTGTAGTGGTAGTATTTGTAGTAGCTGTAGTAGCAATAGTAGTAGTACTAATAGCAGTAGCAGTAGCCATTGTAGCAGTAATAATAGTAGTAGTAATATTAGAAGTAGTAGTAGCATTAGCGGCAATAGTCATCATACTAGTAGTAGCAGTATTAGTAATAGTAGCAGCAGCAGTTGTAGAAGTAGTAGTAGTAGTTGCAGCAATTGTAGTAACAGAAGTAGTAGTAGTCATAGTATTTTTAGTGGTCAAAGTACTATTAGTATTAGTAGTAGTCGTATTAGTAACAGTTAAATTATATTAGTAGTATTGGTTGTAGGAGTATATATAGTAGTGGTATTAGTAGAATTAGGAGTAGTAATAGAAGTAGACGAAGTAGCAGTAGTTGCAGTAGTGGTAGCAGTAGCAGTGGTAATCATAGTAGTAGTTGTAGTAATAGGAATGGGAGTAGTAGTACGAATTTGTCTAGGAGATGTGGTAGTAGTAGGTGTAATATTAAGAGTAGCAATAGTAGCAGCAATTGCAGTGGTAGCAGTAGTAGTAGCTGTTGTAGCAGTAATAGCAGTAGTAGTCATAGTAGAAGCTGCTATATTACCAATAGTAGCATTAGCAGCAATAGTCATCATACTAGTAGTAGCAGTATTAGTAGTAGTAGCAGCAGCAGTAGTGTGAGTAACTATAGTAGCAACAATAGCAATAGTAGAAGTAGTGGTAGTCGTAGTATTTGTAGTGGTCGTAGTATTGTAAGCATTAGTAGTAGTAGTATTAGTAACAGTAGAATTGTTGTAGTAGTATTAGTTGTAAAGGTATTTATATTAGTAGTATTAGTAGTATTAGTAGTGGTAAGAGTAGTAGTAGTAGTTGAAGTAGTAGTAGTAGGAGTAGTAGTAGAAGTACTAGTAGTAGCAGTAGTTGTAGTAGTTGTAGTAGTAGTAGTGGTAATCAGATTAGTTGTAGTAGTAGTAGCAATAGAAGCAGCAGTAGCAGTAGTGTTCGTAGTATGATTAGTACCAGTAGATGTAGCAGTAATAGTAGCAGCTATAGTAGTAGTTGTATTAGTGGCTGTCGTGGTTGTCATAGTAGTGGTCATAGTGGTAGGAGTTGTAGTAGGAGTTGTAGCCACCGTTGTAGTAGTTGCGGTTGTAGCAGTCATAGCAATGGTAGAAGAAGTTGTAGTAGCGGCAATAGTAGGAGAAATAGTAGTAGAAGTAGAAGTAGTTGTTGTTATTGTCGTTGTAATAGTAGTAGTTGTAGCAATACTAGTTGTACAGTGGTAGTAGTTGCAACTTTAGTACTAGCAGGAGTAGCAATAGTAGTAGTAACCGAAGTAGTAGCAGTAGTTACGGTAGTAGGAGGAGTAGTAGTATTTTTAGTAGTAGTAATAGTCGTAGTAGTAGTAGCAATAGTTGTAGTAGCAATTATTTTAACTGTAGTAGTAGTTGCGGCAATAATAGCAATAGTAGTAGCGTAGCAGTAGTAATAGTAGTAGTAGTCACAGTAGCAACAGTCGTAGTAACACTAGTAGTAGCAGTAGCAGTAGTCATTGTAGCAAAAGCAGTAGTTGTTGTAATAGTATTGGTAGTAATTGCGAAAGTAGTACCAAAAATTGTAGTAGTAGCAGAAGTAGTATTGGTTGTATTAGTAGTAGTAATAGTAGTTGGAGCAATACTAGTTGCAACAGTGGTAGCAATAGTTGCAGTAGTAGTAGGATTAGCAGCAGCAGCAGTAATAGTAGTAGTAGTAGCATTTGCCGCAGTTGCAGCAGTAGCATTAGTAGTAGTAGTAATAGTAGTATAGTAGTAGTTGTCGTTGCAGCACTTGTACTATTAGGAGTGCAGGTAGTAGTAGCAGTAGAAGTAATAAGAGAAGTAGTAGTAGTAGTAGTAGTAGTAGTAATAGTATTAGGGCTAGTAGTAGTAGTTGGAGCAGTAGTAGTAGTAGTTGTGGTAGCCATAGTAATAGAAGCAGTAGTAGCAATAGTAGTAGTTGCAGCAAGAGCAACAGTTGCAGCAGTAGAAGTAGCAGTAGTTGCAGTTGTAGAAGTAGCAGTAAGAGAAGTAATCGTCGTAGTAGGATAAGTAGTAGTAGTTGTTATTGTTGGAGAAGCGAAAGTAGTAGAAGTAATAGTAGTAGTGAAAGTCGTAGTAGTAGCAGTAGTTGTAAAAGTTGTTGTAGTAGTAGTTGCAGTAGTAGTACAAGCATTAGTAGGAGCAGTAGTAGTAATAGTAGTAGTAGAAGCAATATTTGCTGTAGTGGCAGTAGCAGTGTAATAGTATTAGTAGCACTAGTAGTAGTAGTAATAGCAGTTGAAGGAGTAGCAGTGTAGTAGTAGTAGTAGAAGCGTTAGTAGTAGCAGTAGTAGTAGTAGTAGCGTTAGTAATAGCAGTTGAAGGAGTAGCAGTGTAGTAGTAGTAGTAGTAGTAGTAGTAGTAGTAGTAGTAGTAGTAGTAGCAACAACATCAATAATATCAGAAGTAGTGGTCAAAGTAGTAGTAGTAGTAGTTGGACTTATAGTGTTGGCAGTAGCCATAGTAGAAGTAGTAGCGGTCGTAGTCGCGCTTGTTGTAGAAGTAGTAGTAGTAATAATAGCAGTAGGAGTAGTAGTTGTAGTAGACGTAGTAGTAGCAATAGTTGTAACAGTAGAAGTTGCAGTAATAGTAGTCGTTGTGGCAGCAGTGGTAGTACTGGGAGGAGAAGGCGTAGTAGTAGCAGTTGTTGTAGTGCCAACAATATTAGTAGTAGTGGTTATTGTTGGAGTTGTAGTAATAGTAGCAGTAGCAGTAGCAGTTGCAGCCGCTGCATTAGTAGCAGTAGGAATAGTAGTCGTAGTAGTAGTAGTATTAGCAGTTGTTGTCGTAGTAGCAATACAAGTATTTGGAGGAGGACGAGTAGTAGTTGTCCTAGAAGTAGTAATAGTAATAGTAGCAACTGTAGTAGTAGGTGTAGAAATAGAAGTTGTTGTTGCAGTAGTAGTAGTAGGGGGAGTATTAGTAGCAGAAGTAGCAGTAGTAGCAGTAGTAGAAATAGCAGTAGTAGTAGTAGCAGTAGTAGAAGTTGTAGTAGTGGCAGTATTACAGTAGTAATAGTGGTAGGTGAAGTAATAGTAATTGTTATTGTAGGAGTAGGAGTAGTTATAGTAGTGGTAGTAGTAGTTATAATAGTTGTACTAGTAGTAGCTATAGTTGTAAAAGTAGTAGTAGTTGTTGTTGTAGTAGTAGTAGCTATAGTAGTAGAACCATGAGTAGCTGCATTAGTTGTAATATTAGTAATAGCAGTAGCAATAGTAGTAGTAGTGGTAGTAGTAGAAGTAATTGTGTTAGCAGTAGTAGCAGCAGCAATAGTAGCAGTAGAAGCAATAGCAGTGTAGTAGGAATAGAAGTAGTAGCAGTAGTAGTTGTTGTTGTTGTATTAGTAGTAGCAACAGCAGCAACTGAAGTAGTAGTAGTAGCAGCAGCCTAAGTAGTGGTAGTTGTAGTAGCAGTATTAGTAGTAGCAGCAGTCAAAGCAGCAATATTCGTAGTTGCAGTACTAGTAATAGTAGTAGTAGTAGCAGCTGTAATTGTTGCAATAGTGGTAGCAGTAGTAGTAGTAGTTGCAGCCACAGTGGCAGTAGTTGTCCGAGTAGAGGTTGTAGTGGTAGAAGTTGTCAAAGTAGTACTAGTAGAGGTTGTAGTAGAAGCAACAGTAGTAGTCATAGTACTAGTAGTAGTACTAGTAGTACCAGCTGCTGTTGAAGTAGAAGCAGTATTAGTAGTAGTAATATTGTTAGTGCTAGTAGCAGAAGTAGCAGAAGTAGAAGTAGCAGAAATTGTAGTAATTGTAGTAGAAGTAGTAGTTATTATTGTTGTAGAAGCAGTAGTAGTCATAGTAGTAGTAGTTGTAATAGTAATAGTAGAAGGAGAAGTAGTTGTAATAGCAACAGAAGTGGTTGCCGTAGTAGTAGTGGTAGTAGTAGTAGTAGTAACAGTAGTTATTATTGTTGTTGTTGTAGTTGTAGTGGTAGTAGTGCTTGTAGTAGTAATAGTGGTAGTAGGAGTAAGCGTAGTGGTAGCTATATGTGTAGAATAATGAGTAGTAGTAGTACTTGCAATAGTAGCAGCAGTAGCAGTAGCAATATTAGTGGTTGTGGTAGTCATAGCGGCTAGAGTAGTAGTAGCAGCAGCAGTTACAGTTGTAGCAGTACTAGTAGGAGTAGTAGTAGTCATTGTAGATGTACTAATAGCAGTAGTAAAACTAGCAGAAATAGTAGTTGTAGTAGTAGCCAAAGTTGCAGTAGTTGGAGAAGTAGTAGTAGTGGTAGCAGTAGTACTGGAAGTTGTCGTAGAATTTGTAGTAGTTGTAGCAGTAGTAGTCAGAGTATTAGGAGTACGAGCAACAGAAGTAGCAATAAAAGTTGCAAAAGTTGTAGTACAAGAAGTAGTAATAGTAGTAGTAGTAGTAGTAGTAATATGATTAGTATTAGTAATAGTAGTTGTTGTTGTTTTTGTAGTAGTAGTAGTACTAGTAATAGTAGTAGTAGAAGTAGCCATTGTAGCAGTAGTTGCAGTAGTTGCATTAGTTGTAGTAGTAGTAGTGTCAGTAGTGGGAGTACTAGTAGTAGTAGGAGGAGTAGTAGTAGTAGCAAAAGTAGTATAAGTAGTAGTAGTAGTAGCATCAGTAGCAGTAGCAGTACTAGTAGCAAGACTAGTAGCAGTAGCACTAGTCGTAACAGTAGTAGCTGTAGTTGTATTATGTTTAGCAAAACTAGTAATAATAGCGACAGTAGAAGTAAAAGTAGTGGTAGCAATAGTCGCAGTAGTAGTGATAGTGGTAGCAGTAGTACCTAGAGTAACAACAATAGTCGTAGAAGGAGAAAGAGTAATAGTAGTAGTAGTAGTAGTGGTGGTGGTGGTGGCAGTATTACTATTAGTATTAGTAGTAGTAGTATTAGCTGCAGGAGTAGCCGGAGTATTTTTATTAGTATTTTTAGTAGTACTAATAGTTGTTGTTGTTGTCGAGATTGTTGTTGTAGGAGTTGTAGTAGAAGTAGCCATTATAGCAAAAGTTGCAGTAGTTGTAGTTGAAGTAGTAGTAGCAGTAACAGTAGTAATAGCAGTAGCAGCAGTAATAGCAGCAGCAAAAATAGCAGCAGTGGCACTAGTAGCAGCAGAAATAGTTGAAACAAAAGGAGTAGTAGTTGTAGTAAGAGCAGCAATAGTAGCAGTTTTAGTAGTAGTATGAGCAGTAGTTGTTGTCATTGTTGTTGTTGTCAAAGTAGTCATAGGAGTAGTTGTTTCTGTAGAAGTAGAAGTTGTAGTAGTAGTTAAAATTGTAGTAGCAGCAGTTGTATTAGGAGTATTAGGATTACTAGTACTAGTAGCATTAGTTGTAGTAGTAGGAGGTGGAGGAGGAGTAGTAGTAATAGTGGTAGTAGTGCTTGTAGCAGAAGTAGTATGATTTGTTGTTGTTGTAGTAGTACGAGTAGTGGTAGTTGAAGTAATGGCAATAATAGTTGTAGTATGAGTGATAGCACTACTAGCAACAACAAGAGGAGGAGGAGGAGTAGTAGTAGTAATTGAAGCAATAATTGTTTGAGTAGGGGTAGTAGTAGTAATAGTGGCAATAACAGGAGTAGAAGTAGCAGCGATAGTAGGAGGAGGAGGAGTAGTAGTAGAAGGAGTACAAGCAGGAATAGTAGTAGTAGTAGTAGTAGCAGTAACAACTGTAGAAGGAGTAGTAGTAGCAGTTGTGCTAGTAGTAGTTGTTGTTGTTATAGTAGTAATAGAAGGAGTAGTAGTAGTAATAGTAATAGTAGTCGTAGCAATTGTAGTAGTGGCAATTGGAGTGAGAGTTGGAGCAGTGGTAGTAGTATGCATAGTAGTAGTAGCAGTGGTAGTTGTAGGAGTTGGAGTAGGGGTAGTAGTGGTAGGAGTAGTGGTAGCAGAAGGAGTGGAGTAGTAGTAGCAGTAGTAGGATTTGTAGGAGCAGTAGTAGTAGTAGGAGTAGGAGTAGTAGTACTTATAGGAGTAGGAGTAGGAGTAGGATTTGGAATAGTAGTAGTAGTAATAGTAGAATTAGAACTAGTAGAAGTATAAGTAGAAGGAGTAGGAGAAGTAGTTGAAGTGGTTAGAGTTGGAGTAGCAATAGTTGTAGCAGTAGTAGTGGGAGCAGGAGTAATGGTAGAAGTAGTAGTAGTAGTAGCAGCTGCTGCGGCAACAACAGCACAAGCAGCAGCAGCCGTAGTTCTAGGTGTAGTAGTAGTAGTACTTTTAGTAGTAGTTGTAGTAGTTATTGTAGTAGTAGTAGTAAGTAGTAGTAGGACAACTAGTTATAGAAGTTGTGCTAGTAGAGTAGTAGTAGTATTAGTAGTCGGAATTGGAGTAGTAGTAGTTGTAGTAGGAGTGGGAGTAGGAGTGGTAGTAGTAGTAGGAGCAGGAGTAGGAGTGGGAGTAGTAGTAGCAGTAGTAGGAGTAGGAGTAGGAGTAGGAGTAGTTGTGGCAATCGTAGTAGTACCCTGGTAGTTGCAGTAGTAGAAGTAGTTGTAGTATTAGGTGTACTAGTAGTAGTTGTAGCAAAAGTAGTAGTAGTATTAGGTGTAGTAGTAGTAGTAGTAGTAGTAGCAGCAGCTGTAGCAGCAATAGTAGTAGTAGAAGAAGTAGTAGTAGTATTAGTCTTAGTCATGACAGTATTAGCAATAATAGTAGTAGTTGACGGAGTACTAGTAGTTCCAATTGTTCTAGTTGGGTAGTGGTGGTGGAAGTAGTAGTAGTAGTGGGAGTAGTAGTTCTGGTAGTAGGAGTAGTAGGAGTTGCAGTTTGTGTAGTAGTTGCGGCAATTGTAGCAGTAGTACACTGGTGGTTGTAGTAGCAGATGTAGTAGTAGTATTTGGTGTAGTAGTAATAGCAATAGCAAAAATAGTTGTAGTATTAGGTGTAGCAGTCGTAGTATTAGCAGTAGCAACTGTAGGAGTAACAGTAGTAGTAGTAGTAGTAATAGCGGCAGTAGTAGTTTTAGTCGTGGTAGTAGTAGCAATAGTAGTAGTGGGAGGAGGAGGAGGAGTACTAGTAGTTGCAATTATTCTACTTGGGTAGTACTATTAGTAGTAGTAGTGGGAGGGGGAGTAGTAGTACTAGTAGTAGCATAGTAGGAGTTGGAGTTGTAGTAGTAGTTGCAATAGTTGGCATAGTTGTAGTAGCAGCAGCAGCAGTAGCAGTAGTAGTAGTAGTAGCAATAGTAGTAGTAGTAAAAGTAGTAGTTGGAGAGGTTGTGGCAATAGCAGTAGTAATAGTAGTAATAGTTGTAGCATCAGATGTAGTAGTAGTACTATATTTAGCTATAGTCGCGGTAGTACCAGTTGGAGTAAGAGTAGTCGTAGAAGTAGTGGTAGTTGTTGTTGTAGTAGTAGTAGTAATAATCGCAGTAGTTGGAATAGGAGAACTAGCAGCAGCAGTAGGAGGAGGAGTAGGAGTTGGAGTAGGAGTGGAAGTTGTAGTAATAGTGGTTGCTGTAACAGTAGTACTATTAGTAGTAATAGTAGTAGTAGTTGTTGTTATAGTCATAATAGTAGTATTAAAAGTATTCGGAGTAGGAATAGTACGAGTGAGAGCAATAGTAGTAGGCGTAATAGTAGTAGTAGAATTAATAGTAGTAATAGTAGTAGTAGTAGTAGAAGTGCTACTTCTACTACTACTACCTCTACAACTACTATTGCAACTACTCCTGCCACTACTACTGCTGCTACTAGTACTCCTACCACTACTACCACTATTACAACTGCTACAACAACTACTACTCTTATTACTACTGCTATTATTATTACTACTACTACTACTACTACTACAACAACTGCTGCTACTACTACTGTTCCTAGTACGATAACTAGTACTACTATTATTGCTACTACTACTGTTGTTGCTGCGACTACTTCTTTAACTACTACTACTACAACTACTATAATGCTACTCCTCATACAACTACTCCTACTACTGCTAACACTACTACTCCTACTAGCACTACTACTGCTACTGTAACTCCTAGTGGTACTACTACTACTATTGCTGCTACTATTAGTACGCCAACCACAACCATTACTCCTAGTAGTACAACAACTACTACCACAACTCTTACTAGTACTACTCCAACTTCTACTACTACTACTTCTGCTATAACTACTACTACTACTACTCCTAGTACTACTCCTACTCCTAGTACTACTCCGATTACTACTACTACTGCTGCTATAATAACTACTACTACTATTGTTGTTTCTACTACTACTACTGCTACTGATACTACAACTACTCCTACTACTAGTACTGCTACTACTTCTACTATTCCCATTACTACAACTTCTGCTATAACTACTACTACTGCAACTAATACTACAACTACTATAACTACCTATATAACTACTACTACTACTGTTACTACTACTATTGTGACTACTGCTTCTTCTATTATTGTTATGAGTACTACTGTTACTACTGCTACTAAACCAATTGTTGCTACTACTGCTACAACAACTACAATAACTACTACTACTACAACAACTACTACTACTGCTATTACTACTATGACTACTACTACTACTACTTCTACAATCATTGCTACTACTCCCACTACTTCTTCTACTAATGCTACTGCTACTGCTATTACTAGTACTGCTTTTGCAACTACTTATTGTATTACTGCTACTACTTCAGCTACTACAACTACTGCTTCACAACTACTGGTACTAGCACTACTACTACTACTCCTACTACTACTACTACTACTACTACTACTACCTGCTACTGCTACTACTACTAGTACTACTATAACTATTCCTACTCCTACTACTACTCCTCGTCCTAGTACTACTCGCACGACAACTCCTACTCCGGCTACTACTACTAGTAATTCTACTACATCTGCTACTATTACTAATATTGCTGCTGCTACTACTACTATTACTACAACATCTACTAATGCTGCTACAACTACTACTATTGCTATTACTACTACTCCTCCTACTTCTACTCCTACTATTATGACTACTACTACTCCAACTCTAACTACTGATCCTACTACTACTACTACTATTTCTATTGCTGCAGCTGCTACTGCATTTACTACTACTCCCATTATTACTATTGTTGCTGCTACTGTTGCTGCTACTTTGCTGCTACTACAAGTACTATTACTACTGCTTCTATTATTACTAGTACTACTACTAATACTTATTCTACTACTACTACTACTACTACTACTATTACTATTACTACTATTACTACAACTACTACTACGACTGCTACTACTACAAGAACTACTATGACGACTACTACTACTACAAAAACTACTATGACGACTACTACTACTGCCACTAAAATAAGTACTATTACTATTATTGCTAGTACTACAACTCATACTGTGGCTACTATACTACATACTATTACTACTACTACTAATACTATTTCTACTATTACTACTACTACTACTACTCCAATTAGTACTACTACTAGCACTGCCACTCCTAGTAGTTCTACTCATAATATTACTACAGCTAAGTACAACTCCTACTCCTAGACCTACTACAACTCCTACTAGTACTAGTACTACTGCTACAACTTTTGCTACTACTACTACTCAAACAAATACTATTACCACTGCTACTGCTACTACAACAACTGCTTCTACCTACCACCTACTACTGCTACTACTGCAATAACTACTACTACTGTTGTTGTTGCTACTGCAACACTATTCCTATTGCTGCTACTGCTAATACTACTACTACAATGACTACTAATGCTACTACTGCTCTACCGCTACTACTGCTTCCACTACGACTATAACTACTACTGCAACCACTACTACTACTGGTGCAAAGAAAACTGCAACTATTATAACTACTATTGCTACCTCTACAACAACAACAACCACAACTACTACTATTATTACTACAACAACAGCCACAACAACAACAACTACTACTATTATTACTACTATTACTGTTGGTACTAATGATACTACCACTACTGCTACTACTACTGCTACTGCTACTACTGCTAGTATTATTGCTACTACTATTATTACTACTACTACAACTACCACCACTACTACTATCGCTACTGCTGCTGCAACTGCTACTACTGCTACTATTACTCCCACTATTGTTACGACTACTGCTACTACTGCTACTAATACTACTACTACTGCTACTGCAGCTACTCTTGCTATAGCTACTACTACTTCTCTCCCTACTACTGCTACTATTACTCCCACTATTATTCCAACTACTACTCCTCCTCCTCCTCCTCCTCCTCCTCCTCCTCCTATTTCTACTACTACTGATATAATTGCTACTGCTACTTCCGCTACTACTACTACTACTAGTACTACTACTCCTCCAACTCCTCCACCTCCTCTGCCTCCTACGACTACTACTACTACCACTACAATTATAATGACCACTATTACAACCTCTACTACAACTATAGCTACTACAACTTCCCCTACTACTACTAATACTGCTACTACTAGTACCACTATTACTCCTAATACTACAGTTACAACTACTGCTGTAACTGCTACTATCACTACTACTACTACTAGTACTACAATCAATACGGCTACTACTACTACTACAACTACTTCTCCTACATCTACTACAAGCACTACTACAACAACAAAACCAACTGCTTCTACTGCTACTACTACTACAACAACTAGTACTATTACGACTACTACTACAATTGTAGCTGCTACTACTACTACTTGTGCTTGTACTCCAACTACTGCAACTACTTTTATTCCTTCTAGTACTACTACTACTATTGCAACTCTTACAACTACTCTTGCACCAACTTCTACTCGGGCTACTACTCCTACTACTATTACCGTTACAACAACTACTATTACTACTTTTGTTACTGCTACTACTACTTTTGATGTTGTTGCTGCTACTACTACTACTATTAATACTATTACTGCTGCTAGTGCTGCTACTACTAAAATTACAACAACTACTATTATTGTTGATACTACTACTACACAATACTAATCCTACTACTACAATAACTACTCCTACTACTACTACTACTTCTCTTGCACCTATTCATACTACTACTCCTTCCACTACTACTAATACAACAATTTCTACAACCACCACCGCTACTTCCACTACTACTACTGCTACCAATACAGCTATCGCAACTACTACTAGTGCTACTACTAGTACTAATAGTAATACTACTACTACAAGTACTCTTGCTACTGCTGCTACTCTAACTACCACTACTACTTATGCTACAACTACTACAACTATGATAACTACTTCTGATGCTACTATTAATATCACTACTACTACTTCAACTCCATAACTTCTTCTACTAGTTCTACTACTGCAACTACTACTTCAACTACTATTATTGCTACTACTATGGCTACTACTATTGCTACTACTACTACTACAACCAATCCTAACATTCCTACTACTGCTACAGCTTCTATTACAACTACATCAACTACTACTACTACTACTACTACTACTATTATTACTACTACTACTACTAATATTACTACTAATGCTACTACTGCTGCTAATACTACTACTACTAATACTGCTATTACAACTACTACTACTCGTACTACTGCTACTAATACTACTACTAGTATTACTACTTATGCAACGTTTGCTACAACTACTACCACAACTCCCACACCGACTATTACTACTCCTACTACTCCTACTACTCCTACTACTATTACTACAACTACTACTACCGCTGCTACAACCACCACCACTACTAGTACTATTACTACTACTGCTGCTGCTACTGTTACTGCTGCTACAACTACTACAGTAGCTACTACTACAACTACTACTAGAAGTGCTACTATTGCTACTCTAGCTACTACTACAACAAATACAGCTACTACTGCTACAACATTACAACTTCTGTAGCAGCTACTACCACAACTATTACTACTAAGACTGCTAATACTATTTTTGCTACTTCTACAACTAACACTACTATGCTGCTACTACTATGGATACTACTACTTCTACTACTGTCACTACGATTGCCACAACTACTATTGCTATAGCTTCTACCACTTTTGCTACTACTGCTACTTCTAATACTAGTAGAACTACTCCTGCCACTACTACTGCTACTACTACTACTACTACAACTACTTCTACTAATACTATTGCTACTACTGCTACAACTGCTATTGCTACTACAAATACGACTACTACTGCTACTAAAACTACAACTACTACTTTTCCCACAATAACAACTGCTACTCCTTCTCTCACTAGTAAGATTGCCGCTACTGCTGCTGCTGCTACAACTACTTCTATTACTACTACTACTACTACTAATACTACTTCTACCTCTTCTAATGCTACTGCTACAACTACTACAATAACTACCACTACTACAACTACTACTGCTTCTGCTACTACAGCTATCGCCACTACTACCACTATTACTACTGCTAATGCTACTACTTTTGCTGCTGCTACTACTACTAATAGTACTACTACTACTACTTCTTCTACTCATACTGCTGGTGTTGCTACTTCTACTACAACTACTACTATTGCTGCTGCTGTTATTACTACTGTTACCACTACTACTTCTACTGCCACTAGTTCTGCAACTGTTGTTGTTGCTGCTACTACTACTAGTAGTCCAACCACCACCACTACTATTCCTAGTACTATTTCCACTACTTCTAATGGCACTACTACTATTATTACTACTACTACTACAATAATGAGTACAACTACTGCTACTATAACTTCTACAACTACTGCAAATGCAACCATTGCTACAACTGCTACTACTACTATTAGTACTACTACGGTTATTATTATTACTACTACTACTACAACTATTACTACTGCTACTATTGATTCTGGTGCTACAACAACTACTACCGCTACTGTTGCTTCTACTTCTTGTCCTAATGCGGCTACTACTGCTGCTACAACTTCCTAGTCCTACTGTCGCTTCTACTACTACTCCAACTAGTACTACTAGTGCTACTACTATACTACCACTCCTACTACTTATCATACGACTACTATTGCTGCTTCTACTACTACTACTTCTTCTTCTTCTACTACTACTACTACTATTACTACTGCTACAACTACTACTATCATTGTCGCTATTGTTGCTAATACTACTACTACTATGACTGTTACTACTACAACTACTGTCAATACAACCACTAGTTCTACAGCTATCGCTGCTACTACTACTACTATTGCTACTACTAAAACTACTACTGCTACTGCTACTACTAACACTGCTACTACTGCTACTGCTACTACTATTGCTACTACTGCTACTGCTACTACTACTACTTTAACTACTACAACATCTAATCATATAGCTGCCGCAGCTACTATTGCTGCAACTGCTATTACCCCTAGTAGTGCTAATACTTCTACTACTACTGCAACTACTACTACAAGTACTACTACTACTAATCATACTACTACTACTGTTAATGCTATTAATACTTCGTTTCCTACTATAATTACTTTTGCCACTAGTACTGCTACTACTACTACTTCTTCTCTTACTACTACTAATGCTACTAAGACAATGACTACAACAACTACGATGACTACTATTGCTACTACTAAAAATGCTACCACTACATGATTGCTAATACAACAACTACTGCTACTATTATTACTACAACAACCACTACTACAATTACCACTATTACTGCTACTATTTATTTTGCTGCCATAATTACTACTACCACTTCTACTACTACTACTAATGGTACCACTACTATGACTGCTAGTATTGCTACTACTACAGCTACTGCTACTACTACTACTACTTAATACTACTACTACAACTACAACAACGACAACTACTGCTACTACTACTAAAACTACTACTAATATGATTGTTATTAATAGTACTAAAAATACTATTAGTGCTACTATTACTACAACTATCACAATTATTACAACAACTAGTACTATTACACCTTCTACTAATACCACTATTACTGCATTTAATTCTCCTTGTGTTATTACCACTGCTACTTCTACTATGACAAGTACCACTACTATGGTAGCTATTGTTATTGCCGCGACTTAACTGCCACTACTACTACTCCTGCTACTACGGCTACAACTACACCTAGCCCAACTACCAAACAAACTAATACTACTTCTACTGTTGCTACTACTGCTACTTCTACTCTTATCGCTACTACTACTATTGCTACTATTTCTACTCTCACCATTCATGCCCATGCTGCAACTGCTGCTATCGCTACTACTACTACACCTGCTACTACTACTTATACTACTACGACTGCGAATACAACTACTACTATACCACTACCACTACTAGTACTACTACTACTACAATGCCGGCAACTACTAGTCCTACTACTACTACCACTCTTGCTGCTACTACTACGACAATGATTACTGCTACTACTTCTGTTGCAACAACTATTACTACTGCTGGTGGTGCTGCTGCTACTGCAGCTGCTGGTGCTACTATTGCTATTATTAAAACTACTACTAGTGGTGGTGTTGCTACTACTACTATTACCACACCTGCTACTACTACTAGTAGTACTACTACTCCTATTACCACTACTACTCTTGCTGCTACTACTACGACAATGACTACTACTACTACTACTGTTGCAACAACAACAACAACTACTGCTGCTGCTGCTGCTACTACTACTGCTGTTGCTGCAACTATTGATATTAGTAATACTATTGTTGGTGGTGGTGCTACTACTACTACTATTACCACACCTGCTACTACTTTTACTTCTACTACTACTACTTATGCAGCTACTACAACTAGTACTACTACTACTAGAATTACTTCTGCAACTACTACTACTTCTAACACTATTGCAACTAATGCTACAAACGCTACTATGACAACTATTACTGTGGCTACTACTACTAGTACTACTACTATGGCTACTGCTGATGCAGCTATTCCTACGGCCACTTGCTACAACTACTACCACTACTTTTACAACTATAACTACTAGGGCTAGAACTACTACTATAGCGGCTACTACTATACTACTACTACTACTATAGCTTCTACTACGGGTACTATTGCTACTACTACTGCTACTACTACTACTATAGCTTCTACTACTGCTACTATTGCTACTGCTACTGCTACTGCTACTGCTACTGCTACTATTATTACTACTACTACTACTCTTTCTACTACTGCTGCTGCTGCTGCTGCTGCTGCTGCTAATACTAATACTATTGCTGCTACTGCTATTGTTGCAGCTACTATTCCTGCTACTGGTACTACTACCAACGTTATTATTATTATGATTATTGCTACTATTACAACTGATGCTACTACTACTACTACTGATGCTACCGCTACTACTGCTACTACTGCGACTACTGCTACTACCACTTCTACTCCAACCAAGTATTGCTGCTATTATTATTGTCGATACTAATTCTGCCACCACTACTATGGCTACAACTAGTATTAATACTACCAATAATACTGCAACTACTGCTATAGCTCCTACTACTTCTACCACTATTACTTCTACTACAACTATGACTACCATGACTACTACTGTTACGATGACTACTTCTACTACTACTGTTGCCATAGCTACTACTACTACAACTATAATACTACAACTACGAATACTAGTACTACTACTACTATTGCTTGTACTACAACTACTGCTACTACTATGAGTACTGCTACTCCTACTACTAATATAACTACTACTACTGCTGCTGCTACTACTACTACTGTTACTACCCCTACTACTACTAATACTAATTCTAGTATTGCTAATACTAACACTACTACTATTGCTACCATGACTACTACTACGGCTACTACTACTACTACTACTACCACCACTACAACTACGACTACAAGTACTACTACTATTTCTCCAACTACCACTGTAACAACTGTAATTATTGTTATTACTACTATTGATGCTACTGCTACTACTATTACAGATGCTACCACTACTACTCCTACTCTTGCTACTACTGCTACTGCTACAACTAGTGTTACTACTACATCTACTACTACCACAACCGTTATAGCTGCTGTATCTAGTTCTACTACTATTACTTCAAGGATAATTACTACTACTATGACTACTATTGCTATGACTACTACTTTCTCAACAACTATTACTACTACTACTATGGTTTCAACTACTACGGCTGCTACAATAATAACAACTACTACTACTACTACAACAACAACAACAACTGCTATAACTACTACTTCTATAACTACAACTACTACTAAGACTACCACTACTGCTACTACTACTATTTTTACTACTAGTACTGCAACTAATGCTATTATTGTTACTACTAATACTACTACTGCTACTACTATTACTACTACAGCTGCTACTTCAGCTACTACCAATACTACTACTATTACTACCACAACTGCTACCTCTCCAGCTACTACAACAACAACAATAACAACTATTACTACTACAATTGCTACTCCTACTACAACAACAACTACTACTACTACGAATACTATAATTATTATTGCTACTACTACTACTACTTCTATAATTACTGCTACTAATAACTACTACTACAGCAATAATAACTACACCGTTTCTAGTAGTAGTAGTAGCAGTACTAGTAGCAGCAATAATAGTAGCAGTAGTAGTAACAGTAGCAGTAGTCAAAGCTATAGAAGTAGTAGTAGCTCAATTAGTAGTGGTAGCTATGGTACTAGCAGTAGTATTATTAGTGGTAGTGATAATAGTAATAGCAGTAGTAGTAGCAGTAGAAGCAGTTGTTATAGCAGTGGCAATAGTAGCAGTAGCAATAGTAGTATTCATAGTATCAGGTATAGTAGTAGCAACAATAAGAACATTAGTAGTAGTATTAGCAGTATCAATAGTACTTGTTATGGTAATAGTAGTAGTAGTAGTAGTAGCGGCGATATTAGTAGTAGTGATCATAGCATTAGTGGTAGTATTAGCCGCAATAGTAGTAATAGTAGTCATGGCGGTAAGAGCAGTAGTGGCTCTAGTACTGGTAGTAGTAGCAGTAGCAGTGGTTGTAGCAGTAAAAGTAGTAGCAGTAGCTGTAAGAGTAGTTGTTGTTGTTGTAGTAGTACTCGTAATTGCTGCAGAAGTAGCCATAGTAGTGGTGGTAGTTTTAGTTATTGAACTAGTACAAGTAGTAGTTGTAATAGTAGTAATATTAGTAGTTGTAACAGTAGTAGTAATAGTAGTGTTAGTAGTAGTAGAAGTAGTAGTAATAGTAGTATTAGTATTAGTAGCTGTAGTAATACTAATAGTAGCAGTAGCAGTGGCAATAATTATAGTAATAGTAGTAGTAATACTTCTAGTAGTATTAGTAATAATAGTAGGAGTTGAAGTACTTGTAGTAGCAGTAGTTGTAGTAGTAGTACTAGTAAAAGTAGAAGTTGTAGTTGTAGTAGTAGTGGTGGTAGTAGTAGTTGCTATTGTTGTTCTAGTTGCTATAGGAGTTTGAGTAGGAGTAGTAGTAGGTGTATTACTAGTAGTAGCAGCAATAGGAGTTCGAGTAGCATTAGTTGAGGTATTAGTAGCCAGTAGTAGTAGTAGTAATAATAATAATAATAATAATAGTACTAGTAGAAGTTGTCGTTATACTAGTAGTAGTAGTAGGACTAGTAGTAGAAGTAGTAGTAGTAATCGTAGCTGTAGTAGTAATTGTTGTAGTAGATCATGCGGTATAAGTAGTAGTATTAGTAGTAGTAGTAGTAGTAATAGTTGTAGAAGTAGTATTAGTATTATTAGTAGTCGTAGTAGTAATAGTAGTAATAGTAGGAGTTGGAATGGGAGTAGCAATAGGAGTTGTTGTACTTGGAGTTGTGGAACTACTAGCAGTAGTGGTTGTTATAGTAGTAGTTATTATTGTTGTTGTTGTTGTTGTTGTCGTTGTTGTTGTTATTATCGTTGTTGTTATTATTATTGTTATTTTTGCTGTTGTTATTGTAGTTGTACTATTAGTTGGTGTAGAAGTAGTAGTAGCAGTACGTGTTGGTGTAGGAGTAGTAGTAGTATTAGTAGTAGTAGCAGCAAGAGTAGTATTAGTAGCAATAATAGTAGTAGTATAGTAGTAGAAGTGGTAGCTGTAGTGGCAATAGTAGCAGTAGCAGTAGTAGTGGAATCCATAGCAATAGTAGTGGCATCCGTAGCAGTAGTAGCAGTGATAGTAGTAGCGTTAGTAATAGTAGTAGCAATAGTAGCAGGAGCAACAGTTGGTGTAGTAGGGCAAAGTACTAGAAGTTGTTGTAAGATTATTAGTAGTAGTAGGAATAGGAGTAGTAGTAGTTGTAATTACAGAAGTAGTAGTGGCAGTAGTGGCAGTAGTGGTGGTAATAGTAGTAGTTGTTGGAGTAGTAGCAGTTGTAGCATGTGTAGTCGTGGTAGTAGTAGGAACGGTAGTGACAGTAGAAGCTGTGGTAGTAGTAGTAGAAGTTATAGTCGTAGTTGTTGTTGTACTTGTAGTAAAAGCAATGCTAGTTGTAACAGTAGTAGTATTAGTAGTAGGTGTAGTAGTAGTAGATGTAGTAGTAATAGTAGTACTACTAGTAGTAGTCATAGTAGCAGTAGTTATAGTTGTTGTAGTAGTAGTAGTAATAGTAGCAGTAGTAATAGCAGTAGTTGTGGTAGCAGAAGCCGTAGTAGTAGTAGTAGTGACAGAAGCATTAGTAGTAGGAGAAGTAGTAATAGTAGTAGTAGTTGTTGTTGTTGTATTACTAGTAGTAATAATTATAGCTGTAGTAGTAGCAGTAGTAACAGTGGAAGCAGTAGGAGTCATTGTAGTAGTAGCATTTGTAGTAGTGGTAGCTGTAGTAATAGTTATAATGGGAGCAACAGTAGCTGTAGTAGTGGTAGTAGGAGTTGTAGTGGTAGCAGTAGTAGTAATAGTAATAAGTGAAGTAAAAGTAGTAGTAGTAACAAAAAGTAGTAGTATTAGTACTAGTAGTAGTTGTAGTAGTATTAGTCATAGTAGAAGCAGATATAGTAGTAGTTGCCGCACTACTAGTGGCATAAGTAGTAGTTGTGGGTGTAGAAGTAGCAGCAGCAGCAATAGTAGTTGTAGTAGTAGCAATAGTTGTAGCAGTAGTAGTAGTAGCAATAGTAGTAGCAATAGTAGTTGTAATAGTTGCTGTAGTAGCAGTAGCAATAGTAGTAGCAATAGTAGTAGCAGTAGTTGCAGCAGTTGTAGCAGTAGTAGCGTTAGTAGTAGCAGTAGTAGCTAGAGTAGCAGTAGTAGTGGTTGTAGTTGTAGTAGTAGTCATAGTAGTAGTAGTAGTAGCAATAGCAGTTGCATTAGTAGTAGTAGCAGTAGTAGTAGTAGCAGAAGTAGCATAGTACTACTAGTAGTAGAAGCAGCTGTAGAAATAGTAGTATAAGTACTAATAGTAGCCATAGTACTAGTAGTAGCAGTATTAGTAGTAGTACTAGCAATTGCAGTAGCACCAGTAGTTGCAATAGGTGTAGTAGTAGTGGCGGCAGTAGTAGTGGTAGTAGTAGTAGAAGTAGCCATAGTAGCTGTAGAAGTTATAGCAATAGTTGTAGTAGCTGTAGTGGTACTACTTGCAGTATTAGTAATAGCAGCAATAGTAGATGCACTATTATTAGAAGAAGTAGTTGTTGTTATAGTGGTTGTAGTAGTAGCACCAATATTAGTGGTTGTATTAGTGGTAGCGGCAACAACGGTAGTAGCAGCAGTAGTTGTAGTAGTAGCAGTACTAGTAGCTATAGCGGTAGTTGTTGTAGCTCTAATTATAGTAGTATTAAAACTAGTAGAAATAATAGCAGTAATAGTAGGAGAATTAGTAGTAGTTGGGGAAGTAGTAGTAGTAGCAATAGTAGTGGTATTAGTCATAGAAGTTATAGTAGTTGTAGCATTAGTAGTAGGAATAGTAGGTGTGCTAGCTATAGAAGTAGAAATAAAAGTAGCTGAACTAGTAGTGGATGTAGTAGTAGTAGTGGTGGTAGCAATATAATTAGTATTAGTACTTATAGTATCAGTAATAGTAGTATTTTAGTGATAGTGTTAGTTATGTAAATATTTTTAGTAGCGAAAGTTAGTAGTAGTAGTAGTATTAGTAGTAGTAGTAGTAGCCGTGGTAGTGGTGGTAGTAGTAGGAGTAGTAATAGAAGTAGCCATTGTAATAGTAGTAGTAGTTGCAGTAGTTGTAGTAGTAGTAGAAGTAGTAGTAGTAGTAGTATTAGCAGTAGCTATAGTAGTGGGAGAAGTATTAGTAGTAGCAGTAGTAGCAGTAGCAGCAGTAGTAGTACTAGTAGTATGGGTAGTTGTAGTAATTATAGCAGAAGGAGTAGTAGTTGTACTAGTAGTAGTAGTAGCAGCAACAACAACAGTAGCAATAATATTAACATGAGTAGTAGAAGTAATAGTAGTAGTAGTAGCAGTAGCAGCAGTAGTAGTAGTAGTAGCATTAGTACTAGTCGTAGTAGTAGTAGTAATAGCATCAGTTGTAGTAGTAGTCGGAGCTATAATAGTAGTAGATGTCATAGTAGGAGAAGTAGCAAACATAGAAGTAGTAGTAATAATGGTTGAAATTGTAGTTGTGATAGTAGTAGTGGTAGTTGTTGTAGTGGTAGTAGTAGTAGAAGAAGAATAAGTAGTAGTAGTAGTAGCAATAGTACTAGTAGTAGGAGAAGTTATAGGAGGAGTAGTAGTAGCAACAATAGCAATAGTAGTAGTAGCAGTAGTAGTAGTAGTAGTAGCAGTGGTAGTACCAGTAGTAGCAACAATTGTAATGGTAGTATTTGTAGTAGCTGTAGTAGCAATGGTAGTAGTAGTAATAGAAGTAGCAGTAGCCATTGTAGTAGTACTAATAGTAGTAGTAATATTAGAAGCAGTAGTAGCATTAGCAGCAATAATCATCATACTAGTAGTAGCAGTATTAGTAATAGTTTCAGTAGCAGCTGTAGAAGTAGTAGTAGTAGTTGCGGCAATAGTAGTAGCGGAAGTAGTAGTAGTCGTAGTATTTTTAGTGGTCATAGTACTATTAGTATTAGTTGTAGTCGTATTAGTAACAGTCGAATTATATTAGTAGTATTGGTTGTAGGAGTATTTACAGTAGTGGTATTAGTAGTATTAGGAGTAGTAATAGAAGTAGATAGAGTAGCAGTAGTTGCAGTAGTGGTAGTAGTAGCAGTGGTAATCATAGTAATTGTTGTAGTAATAGGAATGGGAGTAGTAGTACGAATTGGTCTAGGAGATGTGGTAGCAGTAGGTGTAATATTAAGAGTAGCAATAGTTGCAGCAATAGTAGCAGCAATTGTAGTGGTAATAGTAGCAGTAGCCATTGTAGCAATAATAGTAGTAGTAATAGTAGAAGCAGCTATATTACCAATAGTAGCATTAGCAGCAATAGTCATCATACTAGTAGTAGCAGTCTTAGTAGTAGTAGCAGCAGTAGTAGTGTGATTAGCTATAGTTGCAACAATAGTAGTAGCAGAAGTAGTGGTAGTCGTTCTATTTGTAGTGGTCGTAGTATTGTTAGCATTAGTAGTAGTAGTATTAGTAACAGTAGAATTGTAGTACTAGTATTAGTTATAAAGGTATTTATAGTAGTAGTATTAGTAGTAGTAAGAGTAGTAGTAGTAGTTGAAGTAGTAGTAGTAGGAGTAGTAGTAGAAGTAGTAGTAGTAGCAGTAGTTGCAGTAGTTGTAGTAGTAGAAGTGGTAATCATAGTAGTTGTAGTAATAGTAGCAATAGAAGCAATAATAGTAGTAGCAGTAGTGTTAGTAGTATGATTAGTACTAGTAGAAGTAGCAACAGTAGTAGCAGCTATAGTAGTAGTTGTAGTAGTGGCTGTCATGGTTATGATAGTCTTTGTAGTAGTAGTAGGAGTTGTAGTAGGAGTAGTTGCCACCGTGGTAGTAGTTGCGTTTGTAGCAGTCGTAGCAATGGTAGAAGAAGTTATAGTAGCGGCAATAGTAGGAGAAATAGTAGTAGAAGTAGAAGTAGTTGTTGTTATTGTTGTTGTAATAGCAATAGTTGTAGCAGTACTAGTTGTAGTAGTGGTAGTAGTTGCGATTTTAGTATTAGCAGGAGTAGCAATAGTAGTAGTAGCCGAAGTAGTAGCAATAGTTATGGTAGTAGGAGTAGTAGTATTTTTAGCAGCATTAATAGTCGTTGTTGTAGTAGCAATTGTTTTAGCAGTAGTAGTTGCAGTAGCAGTAGCAGTAGTCATTGTAGCAAAAGCAGTAGTTGTTGTAATAGTATTAGTAGTAATTGCGAAAGTAGTACCAAAAATTGTAGTTGTAGCAGAAGCAGTATTAGTTGTATTAGTAGTAGTAATGGCAGTTGGAGCAATACTAGTAGCGTTGCGGTAGTAGTAGGATTAGCAGCAGCAGCAGTAATAGTAGTAGTAGTAGCATTTGCCGCAGTTGCAGCAGTAGCATTAGTAGTAGTAGCATTAGTAGTATAGTAGTAGTTGTCGTTGCAGCACTTGTACTATTAGGAGTACAGGTAGTAGTAGCAGTAGAAGTAATAAGAGAAGTAGTAGCAGTGGTAGTAGTAATAGAATTAGAGCTAGTAGTAGTAGTTGGAGCAGTAGTAGCAGTAGTTGCGGTAGCCATAGTAATAGAAGCAGTAGTAGCAGTAGTAGTAGTTGCAGTAATAGCAACAGTTGCAGCAGTAGAAGTAGCAGTAGTTGCAGTTGTAGAAGTAGTAGTAAGAGAAGTAATCGTAGTAGTAGGACAAGTAGTAGTAGTTGTTATAGTTGGAGAAGTGAAAGTAGTAGAGGTAATAGTAGTAGTGAAAGTCGTAGTAGTAGCAGTGGTTGTAAAAGTAGTTGTAGTAGCAGTTGCAGTAGTAATACAAGCATTAGTAGGAGCAGTAGTAGTAATAGTAGTAGTAGAAGCAGTATTTGCAGTAGTGGCAGTAGCAGTAGTAATAGTATTAGTAGTAGCATTATTAGCACTAGTAGTAGTAGTAATAGCAGTTGAAGGAGTAGCAGCGTAGTAGTATAAGTGTTAGTAGTAGTAGTATTAGTAGCCGCAGTAGTAGTAGTAGTAGTAGTAGCAATAGCATCAGTAATATCAGTAGTAGTGGTCATAGTAGTAGTAGTAGTAGTAGCTGGACTTATTGCGGTTGCAGTAGCCATAGTAGAAGTAGTAGCAGTCATAGTCGCGATTGTTGTAGAAGTAGAAGTAGTAGTAATAGTAGTAGCAGCAGTAGTTGTTCTAGTTGAAGTAGTAGTAGCAATAGTTGTAATAGTAGAAGTAGCAGTAATTGTAGTTGTTGTGGCAGCAGTGATAGTACTAGGAGGAGAAGACGTAGTAGTAGCAGTTGTTGTAGTAGCAACAATATTAGTAGTAGTGGTTATTGTTGCAGTTGTAGTAATAGTAGCAGTAGCAGTAGCAGTTGCAGCTACAGCATTAGTAGCAGTAGGAATAGTAGTCGTAGTAGTAGTAGTATTAGCAGTTGTTGTCGTAGTAGCAATATGAGTATTAGGAGGAGGAGGAGGAGGAGTAGTTGTCGTAGAAGTAGCAATATTAATAGTAGCAACTGTAGTAGTAGGTGTAGAAATAGTAGTTGTAGTTGTAGCAGTAGTAGTAGGGGGAGTAGTAGTAGCAGAAGTAGCAGTAGTAGCAGTAGTAGAAATAGCTGTAGTAGTAGTAGCAGTAGTAGAAATAGCAGTAGTAGTAGTAGCAGTAGTAGAAGTTATAGCAGTAGTTATAATAATTGGACTAGTAGTAGCTATAGTTGTAAAAGTTGTAGTTGTTGTAGTAATAGTAGGAGTAGCTATAGCAGTAGAACCATGAGTAGTTGCATTAGTTGTAATATTGGTAATAGCAGTAGCAATAGTAGCAGTAGTGGTAGTAGTAGAAGTAATTGTGTTAGCAGTAGTAGCAACAGCAGTAGTAGCAGTAGAAGCAGTAGAAGCAGTAGCAGTGTAGTAGTAATAGAAGTAGTAGCAGTAGTAATAGTTGTTATAGTATTAGTAGTAGTAGCGCAGCAGCAGCTGAAGTAGTAGTAGTAGTAGCAGTCTAAGTATTAGTAGTTGTAGTAGTCGTATTAGATGTAGTAGTAGTATTTGGTGTAGTAGTAATAGCAATAGCAAACATAGTTGTAGTAATAGGTGTATCAGTAGTTGTATTAGCAGTAGCAACTGTAGAAGCAACAATAGTAGTAGTAGTAGTAATAGCAGCAGTAGTAGTTTTAGTCGTGGTAGTAGTAGCAATAGTAGTAGTGCGAGGAGGAGGAGTACTAGTAGTTGCAATTGTTCTACTTGGGTAGTACTATTAGTATTAGTAGTAGGAGGAGGAGTAGTAGTACTAGTAGTAGCGTAGTAGGAGTTGGAGTTGTAGTAGTAGTTGCAATAGTAGGCATAGTTGTAGCAGCAGCAGCAGCAATAGTAGTAGTAGTAGTAGTAGTAGCAGTAGTAGTAAAAGTAGTAGTTGGAGAGGTTGTGGTAATAGTAGTAGTAATAGTAGTAATAGTTGTAGCATCAGATGTAGTAGTATTACTATATTTAGCTGTAGTCGTGGTAGTACGAGTTTGAGTAAGAGTAGTCATAGAAGTAGTGGTAGTTGTAGTAGAAGTAGTAGTAGTAGTAATCACAGTAGTTTGAATAGGAGAACTAGTAGTAGTAGTAGTCGTAGGAGGGTAGGAGTTGGAGTAGGAGTGGAAGTTGTAGTAATAGTGGTTGCAGTAACAGTAGTACTATTGGTAGTAATAGTAGTAGTAGTTGTTGTTATTATAGTCATAATAGCAGTATTAATAGTATTCAGAGTAGGAATAGTAGGAGTAAGAGTAATAGTAGTAGGCGTAATAGTAGTAGTAGAAATAATAGTAGTAATAGTAGTAGTAGTAGTAGAAGTAATAGTAGTAACTACTACTACAACTACTACTATGACTAGTGCTACTTCTACTACTACTACCTCTACTACTACTATTGCAACTACTCCTACCACTACTGCTACTGGTACTAGTACTCCTACCACTACTACCACTACTACTACTACAATAACTACTACTCTTATTGCTACTGATATTATTACTACTACTACTACAACAACAACTACTACTGCTACTACTTCTTCTACTACTAGTACCACCACTTCTACTAGTGCTGCTGCTACTACTAATGTTGCTAGTACGATAACTACTACTACTATTATTGCTACTACTACTATTGCTACTGTAACTACTTCTATAACTACTACTACTACAACTACTACTAATGCTACTCCTCATACAACAACTCCTACTACTGCTAATACCACTACTCCTACTAGCACTACTACTGCAACTATAACTTCTAGTAGTTGTACTACTACTATTTCTGCTACTATTTGTACTCCAACCACAACCATTACTCCGAGTAGTACAACTACTACCACAACTCTTACTACTACTTCTACTCCAACTTCTAATACTACTACTTCTGCTACTACAACAACTACTACTACTCTTAGTACTACTCCTACTCCTAGTACTACTCCAATTACTACTACTACTACTGCTATAATAACTACTACTACTACTGCTACTGATACTACAACTACTCCTACTACTAGTACTGCTACTACTACTACTATTCCCATTACTACAACTTCTGCTACTACTACTATTACCACCATCACTGCTACTACTGCAACAAATACTACAACTACTATAACTACCTATATAACAAGTAATACTACTGCTACTACTATTGTGACTACTGCTACTTCTATTATTGTTATGAGTACTACTGTTACTACTGCTACTAAACCAATTGTTGCTACTATTGCTACAACAACTATAATAACTACTACTACTACTACAGCTACTACTACTGTTATTACTACTATGACTGCTACTACTACTGCTACTACTACTACTACTACTTCTTCTACAATTATTGCTACTACTCCCACTACTTCTACTACTAATACTACTGCTACTGCTATTACTAGTATTGCTTTTACAACTACTTATTGTACTACTGCTACTACTTCAGCTACTACAACTACTGCTCCACAACTACTAGTACTAGCACTACTACTACTACTACTCCTGCTACTGTTACTACTACTCTTGCTACTGCTACAACTACTAGTACTACTACACTATTCCTACTCCTACTACTACAACTCCTCCTAGTACTACTTGCACCACAACTCCTACTCCGGCTACAACTACTATTGCTACTACATCTACTACTATTACTAATATTGCTGCTGCTACTACTATTATTGCTACAACATCTACTAATGCTGCTACGACTACTACTACTGCTATTACTACTACTCCTCCTCCTCCTACTACTACTATTATGACTATTACTACTCCAACTCTAACTATTGATCCTACTACTACTACTACTATTTCTATTGCTGCACCTGCTACTGGTTTTACTACTACTCCCATTATTACTTCTGTTGCTGCTACAACAAGCACTATTACTACTGCTTCTATTATTACTAGTACTACTACTAATACTTATTCTACTACTACTACTACCACCACCATTACTACTACTACTATTACTACAACTACTACTACGACTGCTACTACTACAACTACTACTATGATGACTACTACTACTGCCACAAAAATAAGTACTATTATTATTATTGCTAATACTACAACTCATGCTGTGTCTACTATACTACATACTATTACTACTGCTACTACTACTATTGCTACTATTGCTACTACTACTACTCCAATTAGTACTACTACTAGCACTACCACTCCTAGTAGCTCTACTCATAATATTACTACAGCTAAGTACTACTCCTACTCCTACTACTACTACAACTCCTACTAGTACTAGTACTACTGCTACAACTTTTACTACTACTACTACCCAAACCAATACTATTTCCACTGCTACTACTACTACAACAACTGCTACTACCATTGGTACTACCACCTACTTCTACTCATACTACTACTTTGACTACTACTACTACTATTGCAACAACTACTACTACTGTTGTTGTTGCTGCAGCAACTACTATTCCTACTACTCCAATGACTACTAATGCTACTGCTGCTCTACCGCTACTACTGCTTCCACTACTACTACAACTACTACTGCAACCACTACTACTACTGGTGCAAAGAAAACTGCAACTATTATAACTACTATAGCTACCTCTACAACAACAACAACCACAACTACTACTATTATTACTACGAAAACTGCTACTACTACTACAACTATTATTACTACTATTACTGCTAGTACTAATACTACTACGACTACTGCTACTACTGCTACTGCTGCTGCTGCTACTGCTAGTACTATTGTTACTACTATTATTACTACTACTACTACTATTATTACTACTACTACAACTACCACCACTACTACTATCGCTACTACTGCTGCAACTGCTACTACTGCTACTATTACTCGCACTATTGTTACGGCTACTGCTTCTACTGCTACTGCTACTACTACAACTTCTGCTACTGCTACTTCTACTACTACTGCTGTTGCTGCTACTCTCGCTACTACAGCTACTACTTCTCTCGCTACTACAGCTACTACTTCTCTCGCTACTACAGCTACTACTTCTCCTACTACTACGACGACAACCGCTACTACTACTTCTGCTACTACTGCATCAACATCTGCTACTACTACTGCTACTACTGACACTATTCCAACTACTACTCCTCCTCCTCCTATTACTACTACTACTAATATAATTGCTGCTACTACTTCCGCTACTACTACTATTGCTACAAATATTCCTACTAGTACTACTACTACTACTACTACTACTACTATTACAACTACTACTATTACAACGACCACTACTACAACCTCTACTACAACTATAGCTATTACAACTACCCCTACTACTACTGCTTCATCTACTACTACTACTACTAATACTACTATTACTAGTACCACTATTACTCTTAATACTATAATTACAACTACTGTTGTAACTACTACTATCACTACTACTACTACCAGTACTACTATCACTACGACTACTACTACTACTACAACTACTTCTCCTACTGCTACTGCAAGCACTACTACAACAACAAAACCAACTGCTTCTGCTGCTACTACTACTACAACTACTACTACTGTTACTATACTACTATAACTGTTGTTGTTGCTACTACTACAACTGTAGCTGCTACTACTACTAGTACTTGTATTCCAACTACTACAACTACTTTTATTCCTTCTAGTACTACTACCACTATTGCAACTCTTACAACTACTCTTGCTCCAACTTCTACTCGAGCTACTACTCCTACTACTATTGCCGTTACAACAACTACTATTACTACTTTTGTTACTGCTACTACTACTTTTGATGTTGCTGCAGCTACTACTACTATTAATACTATTATTGCTGCTAGTGCTGCTACTACTAAAATTACAACAACTACTACTATTGTTGATACAACTATTACACAATACTAATCCTACTACTACTACTACTACTACTTCTCCTGCACCTATTCATACTACTACTCTTTCCACTACTCTGACAACCACTACTACTTATGCTACAACAACTACAACTATGATAACTACTTCTGATGCTACTATTAATATGACTACGACTACTACAACTCCTTTAACTTCTTCTACTAGTTTTACTACTACAACTACTACTTCAACTGCTATTATTGCTACCATTATGGCTACTACTATTGCTACTACTACTATTACAACCAATCCTAACACTCCTACCACTGCTACAACTTCTATTACAACAACAACTACTACTACTACAAGCACTACTACAAGTATTACTGCTATTACTACTACTACTGCTACTGCTATAGGTACTACTACTAATATTATTACTAATGCTGCTACTGCTGCTAATACTACTACTACTACTAATACTACTATTACAACTACAACAACTCGTACAACTGCTACTAATACTACTACTACTATTACTGCTTATGCAGCGTCTGCTACGACTACTACTACTCCTACTACTCCTACTACGCATACTACTATTACTACAGCTACTACTACCGCTACTACAACCACCACCGCTACTACTACTATTACTACTACTTCTACTGTTGGTGCTCCTACTACTACAACTACTACTATAGCTACAACAACTACTACTACCAGAAGTGCTACTATTGCTACTCTAGCTACTACTACAACTATAACTACTACTACTACAAATACAACTATTATTGCTACAACATTACAACTTCTGTAGTAGCTACTACCACAACTATTACTACTAAGACTGCTACTACTATTTTTGCTACTTCTACAACTAACGCTACTATGCTACTACTACTATAGCTACTGCTACTTCTACTACTGTCACTACTATTGCCACAACTACTATTGCTAGGGCTTCTACCACTTCTGCTACTACTGCTACTTTTAATACTAGTAGAACTACAACTAATACCATTCCTACTACTGCAATTGCTATCACTACCACTGCTGCTTCTACTACTACCTCTACTACTACTGCTATCACTGCTATTTTTACTACTACAATGCTACTATTACTACTAGTACTATTACAACCACCGCTACTACTGTTGCTACTGCTATTGCCACTATTACTACTACTACTACTACAACAACTAATGCTACTAATACTATTACCGCTACTGCTACAACTGCTATTGCTACTACAAATACGACTACTACTGCTACTAAAACTATAACTACTACTTTTCCCACAATAACAACAGCTACTCCTCCCACTAGTAGGACTGCTGCTATTACTACAGCTGCTACAACTACTTCTATTGCTACTACTATTACTACTAATACTACTACTACCTCTTCTACTGCTACTGCTAAAACTACTATAATAACTACCATTACTACAACTACTACTGCTTCTGCTGCTACAGCTATCGCTACTACTACCACTATTACTACTACTACTGCTGCTACTCCTAATATAGCTACTGCTACTACTACTACTAATAGTACTACTATTGCTACTACTTCTACTCATACTGCTGGTGTTGCTACTTCTGCTACAACTACTACTATTGCTGCTGCTACTAATACTATTGCTACTACTACTACTACTATCACTAGTTCTGCAACTGTTGCCTGTTGCTACTACTACTAGTAGTCCAACCACGACTACTACTACTCCTAGTATTATTTTCGCAACTGCTACTACTTTTTTCCTAGTACTATTACTTTTGCAACTAGTACTGCCACTACTACTATTATTACTACTACTACTACAATAATGAGTACAACTACTACTACTACAACTTCTACAACTACTGCTAATGCTACCACTACTACCAGTACTACGATTATTATTATTACTACTACTAGAACAACTATTACTACTGCTACTATTGATTCTGGTGCTACAACTACTACTACTGCTGCTGTTTCTACTACTTCTTGTCCTAATGCGGCTACTACTGTTGCTACAACTTCCTAATCCTACTGTCGCTACTACTACTACTGCTCCATCTAGTACTACTAGTGCTACTTCTATACTACCACTCCTACTACTTATCATACGACTACTATTGCTAGTTCTACTACTACTACTTCTTCTACTAATACTGCTACTACTATTGCTACAGCTACAACTACTATTATCGTTGTTGCTATTGTTGCTAATACTACTACTACTACGACTGTTACTACTACAACTACTATCACTACAACTACTAGTTCAACAACTATCGCTGCTACTACTATTGCTACTAATGCAACTACTACTATTGCTACAGCTACTACTACTACTAATACTGCCACTAATGCTACTGCTACTACTACTACTTTAACTACTACAACTTCTTATCGTACAGCTGCAGCAGCTACTATTGCTACAACTGCTATTACTCCTAGTAGTGCTAATACTTCTACTACTACTGCAACTACTACTATAAGGTCTACTACTACTACTCATACTACTACTACTGTCAATGCTACTAATACTTCATTTCCTACTATAATTACTTTTGCCACTAGTACTTCTACTACTACTACTTCTCTTACTACTACCAATGCTACTAAGACAACGACCACAACAATTACTACAACTACTACTGCTACTACTACTAATGCTACCACTATACGATTGCTAATACAACAACAACTATTGCTATTATTACTACAACTACTACTACTACAACTACCACTACTACTGCTACTATTTATTTTGCTGCCTTAATTACTACTACCACTTCTACTACTACTACTAATGGTACCACTACTATGACTGCTAGTATTGCTACTACTATAGCTATTGCTACTACTACTACTACTTCTTCTTAATACTACTACTACAACTACAACAACGACAACTACTGCTACTACTACTAAAACTACTACTACTATGAATGTTACTAATAGTACTACAGCTACTATTAGTACTACTATTACTATAACTATGGCAATTATTACAACTACTACTATTACACCTTCTACCTATACCACTATTACTACATTTAATTCTCCTTGTGTTATTACCACTGCTACTTCTACTATGACAACTACCACTACTATGGCAGCTATTGTTATTGCTGCGACTTAACTGCAACTACTACTACTCCTGCTTCTACTGCTACAACTACTCCTAGCCCAACTACCAAACAAACTAATACTAGTTCTACTGCTACTACTACTCTTATCGCTACTACTACTTTTGCTACTATTGCTACTATTGCTACCATTGACATTCATGCCCTTGCTGCAACCGCTGCTATTACTACTACTACACCTGCTACTACTACATATACTACTACGACTGCGAATACCACTACTACTATACCACTACCACTACTAGCACTACTACTACTTCAATGACAACTACTACTCCTACTACTACTACTACTCTTGCTTCTACTACTACGATAATGACTACTACTACTATTACTATTGCAATAACTATTACTACTAGGACTACTGCTGCTGCTGCTGCTGCTACTATTGCTATTACTAATACTACTGCTGGTGGTGGTGGTGCTACTACTACTACTATTACCACACCTGCTACTACTTTTACTACTACTACTACTACTAGTACTACTACTATTGCAATTACTTTTGCAACTACTACTACTTCTAACACTATTGTAACTAATGCTACAAATGCTACTATGACAACTATTACTGTGGCTACTACTACTAGTACTACTACTACTGCTACTGCTGATGCTGCTACTCCTACAGCCACTTGCTACTACTACTACCACTACTTTTACAACTATAACAACTAGGACTACAACTACTATACTACTACTACTACTACTACTATAGCTTCTACTACGGCTACTATTGCTACTGCTACTACTTCTACTACTACTACTACTACAGCTTCTACTACTGCTGCTATTGGTATTGCTACTACTACTGCTACTGCAGTAGTAGTCGTAGTAGTAGGTATAGTAGTAGCAACAACAACAGTAGCAGTAGTAGTAACAGTAGCAGTAGTCAAAGCTATAGAAGTAGTAGTAGCTCAATTAGTAGTGGTAGCTATGGTACTAGAAGTAGTATTTGTAGTGGTAGTGACAACAGCAATAGCAGTAGTCGTAGCAGTAGAAGTAGTTGTTACAGTAGTGGCAATAGTAGCTATAGCAATAGTAGTAGCTGTAGTAGTAGGTACAGTAGTAGCAATAGTAACAACATCAGTAGTAGTATTAGCAGTAGCAATAGTACTTGTTATGACAATAGTAGTAATAGTAGTAGTAGCAGCAGCGATATTAATAGTAGTGATCATAGCATTAGTGGTAGTATTAGCCGCAACAGTAGTAATAGCAGTCATGGCGGTAAGAGAAATAGTAGCTATAGTGCTAGTAGTAGTAGCAGTAGCAGTGGTTGTAGCAGTAATAGCAGTAGCAGTAGCAGTAGGAGGAGTTGTTGTTGTTGTTGTAGTAGTACTCACAACTACTGCAGAAGCAACCATAGTAGTGGTGGTAGTTTTAGTTATTGAACTAGTACAAGTAGTAGTTGTAATAGTAGTAAAATTAGTAGTTGTAACTGTAGTAGTAATAGTAGTGTTAGTAGTAGT